>LPNX010069238.1:5784-15882 GCA_001517045.1 Pseudotsuga menziesii
TGAGGATTGCCTCTGGCTCCAAAAATATGGGTCCTTCATTATCCAATTCTGGTAAAATAGTTTGGCCTTTGATGTTGGTGCCAAGAACTTTCTTTAGACAAGAGACATGAAATACTGGATGAATGCGGGAAGAAGGCAAAAGTTCCAATTTATAAGCAACAGACCCAATCTTCAGAAGAATCCTATATGGCCCATAGAACTTTGGAGCGAGCTTATGACGCCCTTTGAGTTTTAGTGAGGATTGCTTGTAAGGCTGGAGACGAAGAAAAACCATATCACCAGCTTCAAAAGTGCACTCAGAACGGTGCTGATCAGCTTGTTGCTTCATGCGATTTCTTGCCATGTGAAGGTTTTCGCGCAAAATGCGAAGAACCTCATCGCGGTTTCGAAGGATAGCGTCAACTGCCTGAATTGGAGAACTGCGGGGGGTGTAAGGAGGAAGAACTGGCAGTGCCTGACCATAAACTGCTTCATATGGAGTCATTTTAGAGGCAGTGTGGTAAGAGGTATTGTACCACCGTTCAGCGAAAGGGAGCCACTTTTGTACTGCATGCGAAATAGCCATCATTTCCTTTTCATATGTAGAGGCCGCTAAATTCTTACCGGAAAGGGCTTTGCTGGTGAACGCAATGGGGTGTTCATCTTGAAGGAGAACAGCACCAAGTCCATTGCCGCAAGCATCACTCTCAATAGTGAAGGGCTTGGAAAAATCGGGCATAACTAGAACATGTATAGTACACATAGCTTGTTTCAGCTTGTCAAATGCACACTCAGTAACATGTGTCCATGTAAAAGCATCCTTTTTCAACAGAGCAGTTAATGGAGCTGCAATCTTCCCATAATCCTTGACAAACTTGCGGTAGTAGCCAGTCAACCCCAAAAAACCACGAAGGCTCTTGAGTGTCTGAGGAGGCGGCCAATTGGTCATGGCAGCGATTTTGGCAGGATCCACACGAACCCCTTGTGCTGAGATAATGTGCCCGAGATACTCAACTTCCTTTTGGCCAAAAACACATTTAGACTTTTTGGCATGGAGATGATGATGAGAGAAAAGTTGCATTACAAGAGCTAGATGCTGGAGATGTTTAGCCCATGTTTTACTATAGATGAGGATATCATCAAAAAATACTAGAATGAATTTCCGCAAATAAGGTCGGAATATTTTATTCATCAAGGCCTGGAATGTGGAAGGAGCATTAGTGAGACCAAAGGGCATGACCAAAAACTCATAGTGGCCATCATGTGTGCGGAAAGCTGTTTTAGGGATATCATCCTCAGGAACCCGAATTTGATGATACCCAGAGCGAAGATCCAACTTGGAGAAAAATTGAGCACCATGAAGCTCATCAAGAAGCTCATCAACAACAGGAATTGGAAACTTATCCTGGATGGTGAGGTGATTAAGTGCTCGAAAGTCAATGCAGAGGCGCCATGAACCATCTTTTTGGCAGACAAGAAGAACTGGTGAAGAAAAGGAACTTGTGCTTGGGTGAATAATACCTTGCTTCAGTAAGTCCCTAACGAGGAGTTCAATCTCTGTTTTTTGGTGAAATGGGTAGCGATAGGGCCTGATGTTGGGCGGAATGCTGCCGGGAAGGAGCTGAATACGATGGTCCTCTGGTCGTGAAGGTGGAAGTTCCATTGGGTCAGCAAAAACACCTGTATATCGATCCATAATTTGTTGGGGATCCAAAGGAGTAGTGGGGGCTGCTGATGGTTGCATTTGAATGGAATGGAGCCGAGCGATGACACCATGTCAACTCTTCTTAAGGTGTTTTTCCATGCGATGTGAACTGATGATGCTGAGAGACCCTGGTTGTAATCCTTTCAATGTGTGTTTGTGTCCATCGGGGGAGAACTGCATCCAAAGTTTAGCAAAATCCCATAAGATGGGACCAAGTGTGCGCAGCCATTGAGTGCCCAAAACCACATCACATCCGCCTAAGGTCAAGGCAAACATGTCAGAGCGGAGGTTATAATCTCCCATAGAGATACGCACATTACGACACTTCCCTTTGCAAGGTAAGGTGCCCCCATTGGCAACCATGACTTCAAAGTTGGAGCAAGGATGGATAAAACAATCAGCTTGTTTGGCGATCCGAGGGCCAATGAAATTATGAGTGCTGCCAGAATCAATGAGTAGTGTAAGAGGAAACTTCTTGAAGTAACCGCGTACCCACATTGTTTGGGGGGCAGTGACTCCAGCTAAAGCATGGAGGGATATCTTGGGCTGGTCGTCCTGAGATGGAGGGTCAGTAGGTGGCTCCTGAGTGTCAACCGGAGCATCCATTGGATCGGAAGCTTCTTCACCAAGTTCAGAGGCAGGTGGAGAATCCACATCCAAGAGATAGAGCTTTTGTTGAACACATCGATGTCGTCGACTGAATTTCTCATCACAATTATAACAAAGTCCTTTTTCTCTGTGTGCTTGCATCTCTGTTTCAGACAAATGCTTGATTGGAGGTGAGCGAGGAGCTGGCGGAATGGGAGGTCGTTGAGAACCCATATTTCGAAAGGGAACAAAAGAGGATTTGGAGCGCTGTTGGGCTGCCATCTTGTCTTCTGCCAACTTAGGCAACCCCAGGGCTTCCATCATTGTGTTGGGACTGAACATTTTGACCTCAGAGCGAATTGCATCCTTTAGACCACTGATAAAACAACTCCGGTAGAAGTTATCAGGTAATCCTTCAGTGTGATTAGCTAGTTTCTCAAATTCAGTTTGATACTCTTTCACAGTGCCAATTTGGCGAAGTTTAGTGAGAGCTCCTGTGAAGTCATCAAAAGCACTAGGACCAAATCGTTGCAAAAGGAGCTGGCAAAAATCAGGCCATTTTGGCTCTTCATGAGCCTTGATGTACCAACGATACCATTGAAGAGCTTCCTGTTCCAAATGAAAGGAGGCAAGTGAAACTTGGTGGACATGAAAAGTATTATGAAGACTGAAATACTGTTCTGCACGATAGATCCATCCAGTCGGATCAGTACCATTGAAGCGAGGAAAATCTAGCTTCGGACCGCGAAAATTACTGGAAGAAGAGAACCCATTGTTTGATGAAGACTCGGACTGTCGTCTGGTGTTCATAGCTGAATGCTCAAGATGGAGACCGAGAAATTTTTCATCCAGTTCCTGGAGTTTGGCTTGGATGGCTGCAAGTGCTTCCTCCATGGTTTTTGCTCCTGTGCGGGTGACAACCATAACCATGAGTTTTTTTTATTTTTTTTAATTTTTTTATTTGAGGGAGTGCGTAGAAAAAAAAACAAAAACTGTTTTAGTAGAGGAAAATCTGGATTTGGGAAAAAATCAGAAGGGTAATTTGGGTTTGAGTAAGTTTTGGACACTGTCGAAAGGACAGGGAAGCAAAAAATGGGGATTTTAGGAGCGGGATGAAAGAATGAAAAAATTTGGTACAGAGGGACAAAGAAGCAGAATGAGGAAAGGAATACGGTGGCAAAATTTGAAGGCGTTTGGGTGAAAATTGAAGGAGTTATCGCAAACCCTAAAAATAGACAAATGTGGGATTTCGGGTTTTGGGAAGTGGAATTGGGGATAGGGTCTTCAGGAATGAAATATGCAGAATGGAATTGCAGAGGTGTTAGTGAAGTTTCAGGGAAAACAGAGTTGAAACCAAGGAGATATGGTCGAAAAACAGAATTTTATATATATATATTTTTTTTCATTTCACAGGAAGGGATCTGCAACGGCGCGAAAGTGATCGGAAACAGTGGAATCTGCAACGGTGCGGAAGTGATCGGCAACAAATGGATCTGCAACGGCACGGAACTGACCGACAACAGTTTTGGACAGAGGAAATCTGCGATTGTGCAACTGAAAATAGATATGGACCCCAGGTATGTGCGGCTTCCTATCGGTTCAAGGGATTCACTCGGCCACCAATGCTGTTTGACGGCTTGCGTATTGGGGCAGTACCCCTCACTCCACTGCTCAGGTAAAACTGATAATTGCTTGGCCACAAACGACAGCTCTTGGTTTACCTCATGGGTGGGAACTAGTCAATCAGGTAGGGGTCGTTGCCCTTTTCGCTGGCAGGTCCTCTCAATGGGCCAGCTACTTCGGGGTTCCTGTGGTACTCCTCACAATGAGTTTTAGGGCTTATGCCCAAGTACTTCCCACAGTTAAGCGGATAGGGATTATTCCCAGATCCGAACCTGCAACAGAAGCGAAAAAAAATTTGGGCAGAAATTTCACCCAATGAGCCCAAGAAAGCGCTCTGATACCAGATGTGAGGACCCTGCAGCAAACCAATAATCAAAATACACGATATAGCAGCAGAACTCAAAATCACTTTTGTATTAATCGCAGGCCACTTCGAGGGGGCAACCTCCTTTGAGCAAGCTCAATACAAAATAACTTCACGGTGCCTTCCTTGGCCTCAACACACACTTATATATTAAAAATAGGCGCCAATACTATGGGTCAAAACCATGGGCCAATATAAACTATGGATCAACAAATACTACAGGCGGCTTACAAAGCATATGCGCCCAACAACAATAACACAAACTATGGATCAACAATTACTATGGGACGACTTACAAAGCATATGCGTCCAACAACAATATACTAACATGGTAAAGAGAAGGATTGACATGGGTTCCTAACACTCGGCGTGGGTTCTCCCTACTTACAATAAGGGTTGTTGGATGAAGTTTACAGTGGTTGGAAACATGGCTTCGGTTTCTTCGATGGTTAAAATGTTTAGTTTATTATTACTCATATTTTAAATGAAAACCCTTGCGATGCTCGCTAGGTGGCAGAGGCTCTTAAGCCGTGATGTGTATTTGGTTTTGGATAAAGAAATCAGCCTTACGGCTTGATAATGTAATACCGTTGATTTAAGAATCAAAGAAACTCCTTATGCTCTGAGTTTTTAAAAGAGCTCCGTTTCGTTTGCTTCAATTTTACTTTTATATGAAGACTGTGAACTGTGTTTCGTATAGCTTGCCAGTAGTGTATTTAGTTTACTGTTAATATAAAGGATTTATACATATAATTTGTTTTAATAAGGAAAATTGTGGAACAGTTTAGTTATATAATTCGCGGGATTTTTATTTTTACAGTTAGCAATGCAACTGGTTATATTTTATTACAGGAATTTTTATGTATTTGTTTTAATAATAGAAAGGGGTTTCGACCCTTTGATTCTCACAGGCTATAAGCCTGCCTGGATTTGGGATTTATAATGCACGTATATAATGATTCTTAGTTTATTTTGTTTGTTATTTACATATACATTTTATTCATTACTACTCTGTAATTTATATTAATTCTTAAGTTCTGTAAAGAAGATAATGTTAACTTATAGATCTCAACTTTTAAGGGTTAAATGAAATACTGTAAACCCTACAGTTTATGAAATTGTGCTTTTGCTTAAAGTATTCTTGACTCTGTTTGTAAGAAATGGGATAATAGAAGATAATATGATTTACAGTTGTACTGATGATGTTAACTCTGTAGGATAATGAAAATATTCTAGCAGTTTTACTCAAAAACTAGAATAATCTCGACTCTCAATAATTTTGCAAATATGAAAGGATTATAAAGAATCGCTAATTTGGTTTTATTAAGTTAATATTTAAGATTAAGTTAACATTTAAAAATTGTTTTGTTATTATCTTTTTATATGCTTTCTCAAATATCAATTATTTATTTACTATAAGTTTTTTTATTTCCTGTCAGTATACTAATACTGTAGTAATAGCGTATTTACTATTTCTTATACCTGAGTTTTCATTTAGTTAGTTTAAGTAAAACAATAAGTGTAAGCAAACCATAACACTGCTTTTTCATTGTATTCATTGAACATTGAAATAAAATCTATTTCTGTTTACATACAGATACAAGAATCATATCTACTATTTTCATTCTAAGAAAAGAATTATTTGATTTACTTAAAACAATCTAACTGTGCTAGAGTACGACTTGGGTTCAGGTGTGGAAAAACACAGCTTAGAAATTTAATTTCTATCTGTTTTACTATTTACATTTCCATTTCTATAAATAATCTATAAATTTATTGAATCTAACACTTCACAATTACCTTTCATTCATAAACCCTAAACTTTTAACATGCATGTAATAGATAAACTAAGATTTATTTTACTAAGATAGTAAAAATAAAATAGAACCTGTTGAGGACAAGTCGACGACAGCTTAAGGAGGCCGTTCCTCCCTACCAAACTACTGGAGAGCACTCAAACAACGCTTCCTCAAGATCCCCGAGCCTGTTCCTGGTCTTCTTGGCTGAGAACTGGGTGGAGAATGCAACTGTAAAAACCTCTATCACCTGACTGGTTCAACTATCTCAGTAATAAAAATATGCTCTCAGCAGTATGATCTTCAGCTTAAAAGCTGCAACTAGATCAATCTCAGCAGTTATCCCCTCAAACACATTCCAGACTCCCCTCCATTGAATTTCTCTTAAGTAAATTCATTCAACCTGAATGATCACTTCTCTCGAATGAGCAGCCTCAGCTCTCTTCAATGGGAAATTTTATAGAGATGCCTAGGTCTTCTGGGTCAGTTTTCATTAAATGAGCCACCTGCTCTGATTCCATTTTCTTGGGGAATCATGACCACAAATATAGGGAGGCTGCCACCTGCAACAGTTGGAAGTGGTTGGAAGATGCTGCCACATTTCAGTTTGCTCTCCACGCAATCTCCTCCACCAATTTGACCAGTAAAGACTATTTTAACAGCTCTGCTAAGCTGTTGTCTCCTCATTTATTTATTTATAAATAAAATATTATGAATTTACATTAAATATTCTTGACCCCATTGGGTCATCAATTACAACTTATTATAAAATTTAACACAATGTTCCTCAAATAATATAAAATTGTTTTTGCAAATTGGGGCATGTGACATACAGGTTCAACGTAACATTGACTCCAATTGCGGGACAAGTGCTCTTGTCAGAAGTGCTTGAGAACATGTGAATCTTTTGGTACATGTAGACCTACACACATATCAAATATCCAAGGGCATCAAAAAGATCATGAGGCAAATACTTTCCTCTTGCCTTGCTCAGTATAATGACATGCAATGCAAATAACTGAATATAGAGAACAACAAATGCAATGCAATGTAACAATAAATGCTAGAATCAAAATGCAACTAAACCTACCTACCCTAAACATGGTAACAAAAAGGGTTAAGTGAAGTCATACCACCAATGCAATCAACTGAGTAGGTCCTTCATACATGAACTATTTCCTTTTTGTTTAGAGACAATCCATGACAAGATCTCATTGATGATAAGCTGAGTACGTACCAAGATTTCATCAGGATGGGAAATGAAGGCTGGATGGCTGCGGGAAACTTGAAACCTTGATACTGCTGCCACATAGAAGGATTGCTTTTGTAGGCTTTGTTTATCCACACTTCTACTGGACTTATGTATGGGCCATCTCCATCATATGTTGGCATTGAGAACAAATTTTTGCACTAAACTGGTCACCTGATTTTTAACTTGGGAGACCATTTGCAAAGGTGTCGCTCACAAATCTTCATATGCTAGGTGCAATCTGTCTCAGCACATGCTTAAAATTTTCTTTGGACACACAAGTATATTGCACATCTTTGTAATGATCATGTTACTATCTTGAATAATCTTTAAAAATTTGAAATTGTTAGCCACAAGATTCATACCTTGACATTTTCAAGCAAAAAGATAAACAATAAATATCATGGCAATGTAAAATGAATATCTTACCTGCCCACATATCTGTATTGCTTTTGGTGAAATACATTGTTGGAAACTTACCAATACTGGACAAAAATGGCTAAACTCTTCTTGAAGAATACTGCTGATTGGGGCACACTATGTTCTAATCTAGTTCTGTACAGCTTGTCGCAAGATAGTGTTGGAAATACTGGTTTGGAGACATCATCGATTGCATATGGCAATCGCTAATAGGGACACATCTTGCATTACCCCATCATTAAGCAAAGCAACAAAATGGTTGATAAATTCTTCATTGCCGATAGAGAAGACTTCTTGTCCTAAACATGTGTGAGGGAGAGGGGCCACTATGATTTTGGCAGGTTTTGAAGAATCGTATACCAGTGGTGCACATAACTTCTATTAATTGTTTTCTTCTATAAACCTATTATTTTCTTCAAAGAGAGCCAAACTATCATAAAAAGTTGTCACATTAGGATATGGAGAACTCACAATTTCTTTGTATTCTTCAATTTCTCAACTATGGCTTATTGGTCATCATTTTCTGATGGAATTTCACCTTCATCTTCATGAATCTCTTCATTTTCAGACATAAGGGCTATGATGTTAGTGACCTAGTCTTGAACAATGGATTCTTTAAGCAAACCTTCTGAGCTTTGATCTTCATCATAAACTTTATCATCAATGAGCGCTTAATTCTTTTCTTAGACACGTTCATTAATATTTGTATGATCGTCCTTTGTAATCTTCAAGATTTCTTCCTTACTAGTGGGATCCTACTGATCACAGAATGCCTCAACCAGTTGCAAAAATGAAGATATCTCCCTAGGAGGAAGTCCCTCATACCAAACATCCATATCCTGATTACCACGTAACTCGAAGGACATTACGAACAACTACATAATGATGTCCTCGTATGTGATATCCAGTGCCACTAAAACTTCTTTGAACTTTGTTATATGAATTGTAATGATATATTCGGCCTTGTGGAACATTGGGATAGATTTTAAACAACAATGTTTATCAACCTTATTTGGGTATATTTGACTACTTGAGAAGTCAAATGGATCGAGGATCTCTATATCTTCTGCTTGATATTGTTTGCTTTGAACCTCTTTATATTTTCGTGAGTGGAGTTGCCTGCAAAGTTAGCATTTAACACATTTTTATGAAATGACAAAAAAAAGCATACCTATGGGTCTTGTTCTTGCAAAGCACTTTTGATTTTCTTCAATAGGAGTCGTCAAGAGAGACTTTTCAAGTTAGAGAAAACAAGTCTCACCAAGTACAAAACAAGAACGTACTTGAGTTATGGAGGAAACAAATGCCAATGGAGTCGCCATATAAGAGCTGCAGCGGACTGTTTCCGAGATTGAAGTGGTTTGTCCAAATTCATTTACACCCTTGACAAAAATGACATATGGAAAGTCTCGAGGTAAGTCTTTGTTTTCATCACATTTTTCTTTGAAGATTAATCTTACAGGTTTGTTTAATGACTTGAAGATGAAGAAGACTTGAAGATGACGAGGACTCAATGATGATCCAAAAGATACAGAGAAGAAGACTTGTGCTGAAAATTGTGTCGAGAGAATACCTTCCTAGTTAAGAGGGAGTGTTTATGTATTTGTAACTTCGGAATGTATTCATCCGTATTCTTATGTATTGTAACCCGATGTTTAGTCCGGGATATATTGTAATGTATTTGAGTCATGTCATACCCCGATGTTTATTTCGGGAAGTTTCTATAATGAGAAAGTCATTGTGGGTAACCCTCCTATTGGTCAAGGGTTAAAGTCCCCATAGTTGTGGGGCCCTTGGGTTATTAGACTATCCTAGTGAAGTCGACCCTAGGTGAGTCATTGTAAGTCAGGGCAATAGTCCCCACCATTGTGTTACCCTCCTATTGGTCAGAGGAGGCAAAGTCCCCACAAGTGGTGGGGCACTAGGGTTATTAGACACTCCTAGAGATGTCGACTCTAGTAAGTAATTGTTAAGTGAGGTCAAAGGAGGCAAAGTCCCCTAGTGGTGGGGCACTAGGGTTATTAGACACTCCTAGAGATGTCGGCTCTAGTAAGTAACTTCACTGTTCTGAACATGTTGAGGCCTGGAAATTCGCAGGCGGCAACAGTAAATGATTCTCCCCAATCAACGTTCCCAACTAGCCCGTTGACTGTTTGGTATAGGGAATTCGTCCGGTTTACGGTCCGGCTACCGTAGGTCAAAGTAACAAAAAGGTTTTACCGGTTGCGGCCCGGTCCACCGGAATTTGTATTTTGACTTAAAATGTAATACATATGCCTATCTAAACCATGCAGGGTGATAAGGATGCCGAGAACCACACAATGTGCTGCGCAGGTTCTTACCTCTCGTCTTATGTTCACAACATCTAAACCAC
>LPNX010069249.1:0-12376 GCA_001517045.1 Pseudotsuga menziesii
ACCATCTTCATAATGATTTTGAACAGCAGATTTATCATAACCATGAATATAAACAACTTCTGAAAATTTTTGAACAGCTTGGCCTTCATCAAATTTAGTATCAAAACCACAAGGAATAGAATCTAATTCATCACAGAATTCTTGTCTTGGAACCCTAATCTCTTCATCATAACAAGGAGTATTCTGAGAAATTTCAAATGATGATGCTAAGGGTTCATCTTTTCCTTCAATACAAAGCTAATCTTTAACACAATAATGATTTTCAACAGTTTGTTGAACTAGAGATTGATCTTCAAAAGGATTAGCATTCAACCGGTTATTAAGGCTATTGAAATCATTATGAGAATGTTCCAAACTATCTCTACTGATCTTATCACCTGAATAATCCTCAAACTGACTTAAAACAACAACTTGATTATCATAATGATCATGGCATTCTTCCTTTACTGTAGTATCTGAAAATGTTACCTTTTCATCTTCAACAAATTCTGAAACTTCAACTTCTTCATGACATGTTTTGAACCCTTGATTGCACTCATCATCATGATTTTTTAAATCAGAAATTGTGTTATAAACATTAGCCTACTCACAACAATATTTTAAAAAGAGTTCAGCTGAGTACAGATACTTACAATGTTTCCGAAAGCATGTGTGGAATTCTTTCAGTGAAGAAATGCTAGCAGCGGGAAGAGAAAAATACCAATCTCGTGCATCTTGGTCAAGTGAATACATGAACATCTTCATGAGCACATCTTCATGCTGGATATTTAACTGGACCATACATTGATGAAATTTGATGAGGTGATTTGATGGATTATCCACTTTGCTTTCTCTAAACCATGGAAGACAATCTCCCCAAACATCCATAGTAGGTACTGGATTTGGAAAACTTGGAATATCAGAAAAATTGAAAGGTGCAAACCTTCGAGCCAGAATAGCTTCCATGGACATTGGCCTCTGCATCTTGAAATAGTGGAGTCGCCAATTAATTTGTCAAGACATATTTAGTTTCTTCTCCTCAGAAAGAGAAAGGGGTGACAGTAGTTCAAATTAATTAGGGCTGCATAAAGCTAGGGATGACTGAAACCTTCTAATTCTTCTAGCTTTCACTGCGTATAATTTGGTGAAAAATAGACTTAAAGATGTGACGGTTTAATTTCACCTCTTAAAACTAGTAAAACTGATAAGTATCCCAGGGAAAATATGTCTTCAACTTCATCCCCAACAACAGCGCCAAAGATGTTTGTGCCAGAAATTGTTTCCAAGGCTAAAGAGACAAGCCAACACAATCTCAAAAATAACTTAATAAAGTGAAATAGGTTTATGGTTTCTGATATGTTTTCTTGGTTGTAAATTCTGGTGGCTGAAGGGAATACATTCATGAGTCAAGTAGGAACTAAATCATAAATAAATGTGAGCAAAGATGCATAATATAATCAACAAGTACCAATCAGAGTATAGTCTTAAAGTTCATCATAACTGACAAGCATTACAAGTAAAGAAACCATAAACCAGCAATGAATATATCAGTCAAGTAGCTAAACAAGCTAAAACATGAAGCTAAAACACAGTTTGAAGGGTGATCAAGATCATATATTTCATAGTTCTATTCAACAAATAAACATGAGAGTTATGTACTTAACTCATCAACAAGTCCAAGACCTCCTTAGCCAGCCAAAAAGTAGATCCCCTCTTCTGTCCCTTTGTCCCTCTTTTATAATTACAAAGAAGTAGTTCTAACCTCCCTTCATTAGGTTGAAATTGAAACTACCCAGCAGTTACATTAACTAACTTTCAACTAATTGACTAAAAATAGCAAATCAGATTCCTCCCAAATATGACGAATTTCTGGAAAATAGGTGTCAAAGAAGATTCCATATCTCTCAATTCGTGACACCTGTGTAAAATATGAGAGAGTTTTTTGTGAATGGGTCCGTGGTGCACAAAAAACTTTATTGGTTTTTAAAAATTCATCTCCAATCAATCCGAATCGGCCCCGCAAGATGAACACTAAAACAGGAAAATGTTAAATATTTAAAAACCCTGAAAAATATGCTGCAAAGATTAAATTTGATATTTCAAACCTTGATATGTGTTGCAAAAATGAGAGAGGTTTTTGTATATGGATATCGTATGAACAAAAACCTCTTTTGTTTTTCAAAAATTCCTCTCCATCAGCTCGTGGTTTTCATTTTACTTCAATAACCCAAAACAGGAAAAACTGAGCAGAATTCTCAGTAATTTTTGCATTCCAAATAAATAGCACTAGCAGAAATTCAAAGTTTCCATCATTCTTCTTTTCTGAGATCTGCTCAGTGCATTGACATTATCTCCAAAGGTCAAACGTGTGCCTATTGTTTGATAGGAAATTGTGAGTTGCTTAAATGTACATTCATATTATTAGTGATGTTTTCTCTGTCTTTTATCTTTTCATGCATAGGTAGAAGAACTACTGATGCTCAATGATCTTTGGAAAACATATTCTGTTTGTTTGAAATTTTGTGAAATCTCAGATGCTTCCTGAGAGAGGGAGATTAAGGAGCTGCGAGTTTCTGGTGCCCCTTGCTGAATTGATGCATTACATGCATCATAACTGTTAAAATGCAGTGGAATGAAACTCAATTTTGGTGCTATTTTAACTTCTTTTTTCACTTTGAATGTAGTTTAAGTGACGAACTATACTCATGATATGAATTGTGAATCCATTATTCCATATATTGACCTTTAGAACCCTTCAAGAACTTAAGGGAGGAAAAACAATAAAAAACATAAAGGCAGAAACTTGAAAATTTCACTGAATACCAAAATTTTCTAAAATAAGTGAAAGAATAAACTCAAGCAAAAAAGCAAACTAGAATAAAAATGACAATCAAACATAAAATTTGAAGAAAAAAATTCCTGACTTAATAGTACCCATGTAAGGTGAAGCTCTACCACTCATATCATGCCACTTCTAAAGCAACAAGAAGGTTTCATGACATAATAGAGTGGGTTTGTACCTAAGGTCATGGTGATATGGTCACAAGGTCATGCAAAATGAAAATGGTAGTGAAACCTAACCTATATGCCAGTTTATACATGATACCTGAGATCGGCATGAACGGGTCAATCCAACGGCTGAAACGACACTGAAAAAGGTCTTCTACAACACCAATTATGTCAAAAATGGTCCGAAAATGGTTAGAAAATGTCGAAACTATAGGAAAGGGGGTAAAAATTTTCAAATATTTGAAATTTTTTCTATAAATAGTAAAAGATATAAATAATTTGAAACTTTTACCCATTTGAGCTTTGATTTTCAATTGCAAATTCCAGGAGATCCAGTCGGCGGAATTCACAACCGTTTCTTCCAGGTATTTACTCATACTCTCCTCTTGCGTTTTGACATAATTTTTATAGATTTTCATGGTCAAATGAGTTTTTAAGGCCATCCCAAAATGAGCACTGTGGCCCACGCGGAAATCGAGGATTTTTCCACGTATAGGGATGGATATACATAGAAAAGGGCCTCAAACCCGTGTACATATGCGACTGTTTTCAAAACAGTCTCGTATGATGCCGCGCATATGATTTTGCACTAAACTAATGGGAAAATTTCCAATTTCTTTTGCAGGATGGTGCTAGAGTGGAGAGAGCGTGAGCATGGTGAAGTATAGGAAGAAGTAAGGGCCGAATTAATGGCTCAACAAGCTCTTTGTGCATGCGAACTCTACAAGTTTGGGTGTCTTGGTGGTTTGAGGGCCAAACCAAGACTGCTACAGATGCTGGTAGACTATTGGGATCCAGACTCAGAGTCCTTTCATATTGATGGGATGTCCCTCACCATAGAGGTGGAGGACATATACTTTATCACAGGGATTTCTAGATGAGGGGAGGTGGTGAAACTTCATTCCCATGGTGGGCCAGGGGGTGGCCTGACTATCGACAAGTACATTGCAGTGTACTATTATCCAGACACCGAGAAGGTGGGGAGTCAGGTCCCTACCAATGCTATACAGGTGCTGGGCTAAAGGCCATATTATTGACACTAGGCAGGATAACCTGCTTAGCATCACTCTACCAGGCCTCACAGCCTCTGATGTTCTATTCAGTGGAGTGCATGAGACCCACAATCTATGACTGGAGTACTACACTACTGAGCAACATGAAACACCAGCTCAGTGAGTGTAAGGCAGGAAAGGTGTGGAACTTCGGGTTTAGCAGTATCTTGAGCATGTTTTTCTTCGAGCGTGTTCCTGGATTGAGCCCTAGAATGGACAATCCTCTCCACGGGGTTCGATATCTGGCCCAACGGCATTGGGCAGATGCTATGCGCAGACTAGGGGGTGGTAGGGTCGCCAACCCATATCCAGCTGACTTCTTTCCATGGTGGCGATGATAGATAGTTGCCATTGATGACTACCCCTATGCAGGGATAGATTTTTGGGGGGACCCGGACATGCCATTGCCACCAGGATTGGCATACGGCGATATAGGTCACGAATCTCGACCCTCACTCTTTTTTAAATTTTTTGAGTTATTGATTTTTTTTTTTTGTATTTTCTTGATTTTATGGAAGCAAAAAGACATGTTTTTACACGACAACACATAGTGACATCTTCCATTTGTGTGTAGATGTGGGACCATGGTGGCCAGAGGGATTCCCTCATCATAGACGAAGGCGAAGAGGAGATGACATCATGGGTGTGGATGCAGAGCGAACGCTCTAGATAATTCATACCAACTTTATGAGACTGACTCATAGAGTTCCCATGGTGCAAGTTGAGGACTTGCCTGAGGCCATGCAGCAACAGGTGGTGGGTGTACCACGCACATGGGTGCATTTATTTCGACAGCTAGCTAGAGCCGTATTGACGTTCCATGATCACAACCCTCCTTCTCCTCCATAGGATTAGACACCTGGGAGTGTATACATTTTGTACGACCGTGTATTATATGATGGTGGCTTAAAATCCCCAATTTTGTATCATGGCACTATGTATTATCACATTTTTGATGTATAAAAAGTTTTATGGTGTTTGATTTATTTATTTACATGTGTAAAAATTGTGTTTGTGATTAATTCATTATGAATGAAACAAATGCCAATCTAACACGTAGTTAGCATATGAGTCAGCAAACTTGATTATTATTTCTTGGAATGTGTACATATGTTATATTGTCAAATTGTCCTTCTAACAATATGACACGTAAGAATATTCTCAATAATGTCGGATCTCTAACATGCTACAAACCATTGAGCTATGACACTACTAACTATGAATCAAGACGTACCTCAAGAGATAGAACTCCATGTAGAATGGCATCTTATAGAAGCTCAATAATGGCGCTATATTCAGTAACATTGTTGGAAGATGGCCATAGACATACACCTCCTGAAGATAGTACCTGACCCATGGGAGTATAAATCACCCAAGCAACAGAGGTTGAGTGTTGAGTGTGATGGCTTGCACCATCCGCGAATCCTATGTAGGTGGAAGATTCCATTGACATCTACCAAAAGAAACAGAAACTAATCACAAACCCGATCACGATAAGAAAAAGACCTAAATATGCAAAGTTGTACAATAATATACAATAAGCAGCCTTTGATAAAGATCATGCATAGTATTTTTTGAGATAGAGCCCATTTCTAGGCTCCGCCAAAGATGTTCCTTCGTAATCCACTAACTCATAAGCACCCTTCTCTAACACATGCTTGACCACGTAAGGACCACGCCACATAGGATTAAATTTCCCTGCCGCCAAGGGTTCTTTCGGTTGATCCTACAAAAGGACCAAGTCTCCTTCACTAAACACTCTTGGATGGATAGACTTATCGTAATGGACCTTAACGTGACGCTTATTAACCTCTAAAGCGACCAAGGAATCCCGACGCTGCTCATCGAGTTGCTCAAGGTGAACCAAACGCTCCTCCAAAGTTGAAGTGTTTGGTAAGAGTTCCACAACTAGCTTCAATGAAGGAATTTCGCATTCAATCGGTAATATCGACTCCACTCCATGTACAAGATGACATGGAGAAAAACTAGGGGTAGTCTTTACCATGGTTCGATATACCCACAAAGCAGGATATAACATAATGTGCCAATTATTCTTTCTTTGTGCGATGGTTCGTTGGAGAATGGATTTGAGTGATTTATTTACTACATCTACCTGTCCATTCACTTGGGGTTAGTAAGAAGAGGAGTGCTCTTTCTTATACCGTAACTTCGATGCCAACTCTTCCATCATACGGTTCTGAAAGTGTGAGCCATGGTCAGTGACTGGCTGTTTCCGAATCTCGAACTGAGTAATAATTTGGTTGAATACAAAGTGAGCGGCTGTCTCACAGTCAGATTTTACTGTAGGCATAGCCTCAGCCCATTTCATGAAATAATCAACAACCACTATAATGTGATGGTGCCCCCCAGCCGAAGCTGGGTTGCAATCCATAAAATAGAGCCCCCACTTAGTGAAGGGACCGATGGTGATAACGGGATGTAACGGGGTAGGCTTCGAGTGCATATTACGTGTGAACACCTAGCAAGGGTGGCACCTCTTGACCACATCAACACAAACCTTAAAGATCGATGGCCAGAAATAACCTGCTCTCAAAATATTTTGAGCTATAGAAAGCCCAGATAAATGACCACCACACGCCCCTCCATGGCAATCATTCAGCACAACCTCAGCCTTATCATGAGTTAAAAAATGTTGTAAAATGGAATCTACCCCACGACGGTACAAAGTATTGTCCGCTATGAGGTAGTTCTTAGAGACGTGACGTAATCATCGTCATTCATCTCGTGAGAGGTGAGTAGGGGTCTTCAGTGTTTGTAAATATATTATGATATCCCCATACCATGGGTTTAATGTAGAGATTAAGAAGATGTGTTCATCGACAAACGTATTTTCACAAACCAACTCCTCAGCCTGGCTCGAAAAATCCGATATAAGCTCCGCAAAGATTAAAGACTTCTTCAACTTTGCTGAAACAAAATCTAGATCAAATTCTTGTAGAATGACAATCAATTTATTATACTTTCCCCCAATCATCCTTCGGGTGAGGATGAATTGAAATGGATTGACATAGGCCACAACCAAGGTTTGGCGAAGGAGAATATAATGTCTCAAATGCTAAACCGCATGTACGGTAGCTAAAGCAAGCTTCTCGACATGAGAATAATGAATCTCTGCGTCAATAAGGTTTCGGCTTAGATAATATATGACATGCTCTTGGATCTCCTCATCCTCTTGATCCAATACCATACCAATCGTCTCTAAAGATACGGCCACATATAATAAGAAATCACAGCTATAGTCCGGGGGACTAATCACCAAGGCCGATGCTAGGGCTCGCTTGAGTGCATCGAAGGACTCCTGGGCTCGCTCATCCCAATAAAAGGGAGTATCCTTCTTCAAGAGACACATGAATCCTCTAGTCAAATTGGCAAAGTTGACAACAGATATTCTTAAGAAGTTTTCCATGCCTTGCAAACACTGAAGATGATGAATATTCTTCAAGGGAGACAACTAAAGTATTGCCTAAACCTTCAAAGGGTCGACTCCTATACCCTCTTTCGAAACGATGAATCCTAACAAAGGACCTGACTTCACGCAAAATATGCACTTATGAGGATTTAATATAACTGAATAGTGCCGAAATATTTCGAATACCAATCTCAAGTGATAGGGATGACACATTCTCATATGAGAATGAGCAACGAGATCATCCAAAAATACCTCGATAATTGACTTGAGATCGTGGAAAATCAAGGTCATTTCCCGTTGAAATGTAGCTCCGATGTTTTTAAGGCCGAAAGGCATTTTTCGATATGCGAACATTCCCCAAGGACAAATGAATGTAGTCTTACGTCGGTCCTCAAGTTTAATCCGTATCTGATTATACCCAAGAAATCCATCCATAAAGTAGAACACCTCGCTACCCGCACACTCATCCAAAATCTAATCTATAAATGGTGTGGGGAAGTTATCTTTAGGATAGGCATGATTCAAATCATGGAAATCAGTGCATATGCAGATCGCTTCCTGCTTCTTATCCATTGGAACGGGGTTTGAAACCCACTCCATCAAGGAAACGGGATAGATGAAACCGACTTTCAACTATTTCTCTATCTCTGCCTTAATGGCGAGTGCTTTCCTAGGATTCACCGCACGTAAACATTGTCGAACAGGATTAGCATTGGGGTAAGTATTAATCTCATGCTCGACAATACAAGGGTTAATACCTAGCATCTTGTCGTAATACCATGCAAAAATAACACGGAATTCCTTGAATAGCTTGGTATATTCCAGAATCTTAGCATGGGAACATTCCGGCCCAATATAGACATTCTTTATCGTGCCAGGATTGTGAGAGATGTTGATAGGAATCATTAAAGATATGTTTTCCATGTTTCCATCAGCCATCGGACTAGGAGAGCTTAACGGAATGACATGGCTACCAACTCTCTGACTAAGAATCGCCCTAAAATACTCACGCTCCAAATGTTCAAGCTCTGGAAGAAAGTATGATCTATGATGAAGTTCCTCCCATGGTGGCTCAACTCCTGACATAGCCTCAATAATCACTTCATCCGAAGGGAAAACCGTATCAAGGTAGTTGTGGGCATGAGAAGACTATACTTCCCATGCTGGCAACACATACGGGTCCTCCTCCTCCATCCGTGAAGAGGAAGGACTAGGCTCTACAACACTCTTGAGATTATCTTGATAAGCTATCATGGCTACAGGAAATAGCACACTCGTCTCGATAGGCTCACTCGAAGTACTCGGTGTAGGAAGAATCCAAGGGTATTCCATATGACTCGTGCGAAAAGACACCGATGTCGTAGAAGTCAAAGCCTCATCGGAAATAGATCCTATCATGAGGATTGGTGCAGGACAACTAAAGCTTCCCATGAGGGATTGATACATGCCTACACCCACACTCCCTGTTACCGGCTGGGAGTGCTCAACGATTGGGATCGAAGCTGTCGAAGATGTGGTAACAGATAGATTCTTGAATGTCATTTGATCAATCCTTATTATCTTCCCTTTATGTGGAAAGAATACAACGCATAACAAGGAAGAAGCAATGGCTTGCATGCTATACATCTAGTTCCTACCCAGCAAGAGATTATAGTCAAGGGGCGCATCAACCACCTCAACCTCTATCGCAATGGTATTCCCCCCCAAATGGACTTTAAGGGAAGGAAGGATGTTGTGTGGCCTAAAATATCTCCTATCGAACATAGTTAATATAGTCACTGATTTAGATAGCTCAGGAGAACCGAGACCCTTCCAACATGCCAAAGATATCACAGAAGCAGCAGTGCCCTCATTAATTACAGCACATTTTACGGTCATACGAAGAGATTCTACATGCACCAAAAGATACACATAGTAGGTCAAGCGAGGCTTAAGTCCTGCGGTTTCAAATTTGATCACATAGGAAGAATCATCATCGTTCACATCAAGGGCAGAAAGCAACGCCTTCCTTTGCGAAGGACAACTCTGAAACACTTCCAACGCAGACATCGCACAAGGAGTATGGCCCAAATCCTTGACAACTGAATAATTCTAGGTGGCACGGACATTTGGATTATGCCCTGAACGCTTAAGGACTCCCTTAGGAATGCGAGGTGCAGCCTCAGGTTTATCTGTAGGTTTCTCAATGCGCAAAGGGGACCCTGGTTGATCAGGATCTTTGCATGGGCTGGTTTGTGACGAACTATAATCTTTCGCACAAGTCACAACTTTCGCAGCACGGACCATGTTAATGCACCCGCGACCACTACCCTCCGGTGGATCATCATCAATAGACTGGTCATGGGACTTCAAGTTCATATTTTGGTTATGCGGTAAAGGGTTAGTTAGCATAGTTGGGCCTTGTGCTAAGAATATCGAAGCTTCTTCAATCCGAGGGCAAAAGTAAGTGAGGTGATCTTCCTTACATAACTTGCAAGGAAAATTAACCTTATGTTTTGCTTGCTTGTTCCGCCCCCCCAGCATTTCTACCATTCTTGTCACTATTGTTAGCATTTTCATTCTTATTCCCAGCCTTTTGATTATTATTTTTACCCTTTTTTCTATTTCGTCCAGGCTGCTGGTTACCCTTCTGGTCCGACGATTGCACAGAAAGTACATTCACCATTTGGGCAGGTTGAGACGAAGTCGTAGCTTGTCCCGAAGCAAATTGGTTGAGTGACAATTGAATAACTTGTTTTGCAACCGAATCTATAGGTTTCGCACTTGCACAACGCACAATTCCATCAGCATGTGGTCCAGGTTTGACTTTGGGATCGAAACTGGAATGAGGAGCATTGGGAATAATATCATACAACAAACGGGACTGAGCATAGATCAAGTCCAATTCCAGCGCCCTAAAAATCACTTGTTCCTCATTCTGCACTCCGGATGTGGAAACATCCTTTGCTATATATGGAAATAACGACTTGGGGAACCACTCGAGGAGCAATTCCAGTGGTATAAAAGCTTTAATTAATCTCTTCCATCTACACCACTCTTGAATATGATCAGAAATATGTGTGGCTTTATCTTGTCGAAATGTCGACAAGAGTTTAGTACCAATGTCATAGTGCATTGGTAGCTGGAAGTGATTAAGAAAAGTCATCGCAAGGTCATCGAACAAAGCGAAAGCTCCCTTAGGTAACTCTATATACCATTTCGTAGTAGGCCTTGTGAGGGTGCGTTGAAATAATCTCAAATCGACTGAGTCCTAATGTAATGAATTCAAAGAGCACCATAGGTGAAACGTAGCAATGTGTTCTCTCGGATCCTCTCCCAGTTTTCCTTCGAACTTAGGTATGTCGAAATCAAGCTCGGTAGGGATAGCCGGCCAAGTTGGGTCATGAGCCACAGGATCGTTCGTCAGTCTCGATAAGTCAGGAAGATTAAGCATTACAAGGAAAGGGAGCCTAGGATGATGAGGTCGATGGACCGCTCCCTGGTTCATATAGAGTTGATTACCACCATGGTCTTGGCCATAGTGTCCTCCTCACATCTGACCCATATAGGGTGGCATGGAAGTACCATATTATGGTGGACCTTGACTAGTAGGAGCTACAAAGCCGTAATTAGGAGAGTAAGTAGGTTGTTGATACCCACCTCCATAAGGTGAAGAAACCTGTCCATACTGCGTCCCATAATAAGGTCCATAGGTCATCGCATGTGATGCCCCATGAGACACTCCATAGGTAGAAAGATACGCTCCGGAAGTAGGGATATACGCCCCAAAAGTAGCAAGATGACCTCTAGAAGCATGGGCATAGCCTCTAGTAACCGTACTACAGACCTGCCTAGTAGCCATATACCGGCTCGAAGGACCACGTGAATAAGGTGGATGATGTACATTTGAAGAAATAGGGATCGAGGATGAAGGAATCTGAGTAATAATATATGTACTACCACCTATTGTTACTCGTCTCGGATCTGGTATCCTAATCGAATCACTAACCCTAGACCTAGGAGGGAGATACGATGTAGCTTCCACCACTGGGATGGAAGGTGCAATGTGACTAGTGCTCCCAAACCTCTCCGCATGGTAAGGAATGAGAGTGCCCCTAGGCATAGTGTTAGGCTCGAAATCGGATTTGACATGAAATGTCAAATCATGTGTAGGGAAACCAAATGTAGCATAACTACTGTAGCTAGTGCTGGTAGGTTCAAAATGAGCATCGGCGTCCTCCGGCATTCCATATCGGTAATGCGTCAATGGGGAATTAGACCTGGAGTGAGTAGGCCTATCGTGCAAGGTTCCTATCTCTGAAATCACAGGACCTAAATCAGCTAATTTGGGTGAAGGATCATAAGTAGGAGTAAATTCCCCATCGTCTACGTGAATGGGAGGAGGTGGTTTAGGAATATCCTCTAAACGGTCTCCCATGGTGTGTGAATCAATGTGTGAAATAGTCTGCCTGGACTGTCTAGGTCTCTCTCCCAAAGGAGGAGGATAAGTAGAAGGTGGAAGTCCTGCTAAACGACGAGAACGGTGAGGAACCGCAATCAAATCCACAATGACTCAAAAAATAGCAAAGACTCTCTATTTATGTAAACCCTAGGCCAATTATCATGCACAGAGAAATCACTAATAAAATATAAATCCAAATGCAAGCAAACAAGCAATGTGTAAGTGAGCTCCTGAATGAAGCAGGTATGTCTCGTCTAGGAGAGGCTTGAGACTCCCATACACAACAAGCGGAGGTGCATAACCAATTATTGTGTCCCTCAGCTTCAACACGTAAAGAGACTGTGCTGTCTGACCCCAAACTAACCGGGACACCTACAGAATAACCCCTACAAAGTACCCCCTCGATATCCTAGGTAAGGCCACTAAGGTCACCTCAATATAATCAATGCTCAGGCGGACAGTCGC
>LPNX010069249.1:12979-41880 GCA_001517045.1 Pseudotsuga menziesii
AGTAATACAAAGCAAATCTAGTGCAAGTACAATGCAAAGTGCATAATGCAATGCATGATGATAAGCAAATGTTTTTGGATTTTTTGAAAATAACAGAGATGCAAAAAGCAAAAGAATGATCCTACGACCCCTAGACTCTGCAAGCACACCCAAACAGCACTCAAGCAAAGAACTAAGTTAAAATAAGTCTAATGCACTAATCTCAAACAAAAAAATGAAAATACCATGAGAAGAACATTCTTAAAAAAGAAAAATTTAGCCTAAAAGAAAACGTTTCTGGTCAGAAACAGAGGTCTAAGCAGACCCAGGCAGTGCCAAAGGAGACTTAGCAAATTTTAGAATTCACCCAGCAACCAATTATCTTCCCCAAAAAGGAAAAATCAAGGGCATACGTGACTGTTCGCAGTAAACGCGCGTGTATACGTGGAAATCGCAGAGGAAATTGCATGTATACGCGACTATAATTCAAAAACTCACGTATAGGAAGAAAGGTGCATAAAATCAAGGCAAACAGATAGGATGAGACAAAACCCACGCCAATCAGACTCTACCAGGCATACATGCCCCCATACTCAACACAGAAACAAGAGAGAAAGAGCAATTCAAATTCATTGAATTCCAAGAAAACAACCCCCAAAGGACAACTACTAGGAACTCCCCAGCGGAGTCGCTAATTCTGTTATGGAGAGAAATTCCTATGGCTTGGGGTACCACAATAGATAGCTTGACTCCAGAAATTAATCCTTTCCAATATGCAATAGAAATTAAATGTCTAACACTAAAGGATCAGACCTCATACCTTGTTCCGGACGGTTGAAGTAGATCCTCGTTGAGCTTTCCAATCTTCAGCTTGAATTGATCTGTTACTTCCTCAAAAACAAGTAAACAATACAAGAATTCTATATATCATGGTGAGATATATTCTAGCATATATAATCATAAATGTACAAGCATTTGACGTAATCCCATGGATAAAATATTCATTCAAACACACATTATTGGACAGGAAAAGATATTTCTATTAATATAAATCATAGATTACAAGGTACAACCTCTGACAGCACGTCTGTGAACCAAAGAAACTGAATCCCGCGCTTGGGCCCCCACCACCTCAATCGTCCATCTCTCGATAGAAAGCTCACAAGAAAAAGGAACTCCTGGGAAGAACACACTAGTGCTCCAAGGGATAAAGGGATGCAGACTCAAGCATAAGTTCCAACAACAATGGACTATAGTTTCTTTGCTCTCAATTCTCTCTTCTGCCTTCAATGTACCAAGGCGTTCCTTATATAGCTTTTCAAAGGGGTAATGAAAGGTCGAATCCGAGCGATATCAAGGCATAGGGAAGGCTAGGAGTCAAATGAGTCAGATCCATGTCAAGGAAAACTCCAAAAAGATTTGGATTATGCACACATCCCGATGTATGCATTTTTAGTGGTCAAACCCATGTATATACGCGCTTATAGTTTTAAAAGTCGCGTATATAATTTTTCATATGTTTTTAGGGATGATCAAGGAAACATCAAAGGACAAAAAGTGCTCCATAGGGTCTAAGGAGTTTGCAGCGGGACAAGGGAAGGCCATACAAAGTGTGATTCACCTAGAGTGGTGAAATCTGCTATAACAAAATTTAGTGAAGATAATGTTCATCACACACATAAAGATTGCGGGTGCATTGGTTAACTCAAATGAATTAATGCAAAATTATAGTGGCAGTATCTCATACAAAAGGCGATTTTATGAATATCCTAATCACAGATCCGTACCTGATGGTATCCAGACCGCAAGTCAATATTTGAAAAGATATTGGCTCATCCTACTTGATCAAACAATTCATCGATCCTAGGGTGTGGGTATTGGTTCTTGATGGTCATATTGTTATGTTGGTAGTAATCGATGCACATATGCATCGTACCATCCTTCATTTTAAGAAAAGTATCAATGCCCCGCAAGGGAACACACTAGGTCACATATAACCCTTCTCAATCAACTCCTGCAACTGTAACTTGAGCTCCACCAACTGTGGTGCACTCATGTAGTAAGGGGATTTTGTAACTGGGACTAACCCTCATGTTAGTTCTATGGAAAATTCTAAGTCTCGTTTCGATGTAATCCTAGTATTTCGTTAGGAAATACATACGTAAATTCTATGAGAACTAGAAATTCCTCGATGCATTGTTCTCTTTCAGCTTCTACGTCTTGGATGTTCACCGTGAACAGTTTCTATCCCTTCCTAATAAATTTATTTTCTTGTAAGGAAGGTATTTTCCTTATGGAAACCTTCTTAGGTATGCCTCAAATATTTACCTGATTCCCTTGGATATTTGTACACAAGTTTGACTTGTGTAGACAATCGAGCATGACAAGGTGTTGTTGCAACTAGTCCATTCTGATAAGTATATCATACAATCATAAGGGTAAAATATTCATATTTATCCTAGAAGGGATGTAACGTACCCTCCCCTCTGATCGCAGAGAGGATGCGACCAACACTGTGGAACCGAGAAATATAGCCCCATGAGCATGATAATTTACAAATTCATTGAATAATGAAGCATACACAGATGAAAATGCCTAATCATCAATAAGTAAATAACGAAAGAAATCACATACACTCAACACATTTCAACATTGTTCATATTGTCATTCATAAAACAATTACAGTTGCAGTAGTTAGAAAGGACAATAATACTTATCTTGAATTGAAGCTTGATGCCTCCTGCAACTAGCTATGTCACTGTGTCATTCCACCCAACCATAGGCTATCATGCTCATCAATCTCTAAGCAACGCTGCCATGCCCAAGTCATGCATGATTTCACAAGGAACAAGGGAACAACATGATTACATGTAGCAAAAGCACACACCCATAGTCAAGCCAACACATAGTCGGTTTCACAGACTACGTGGGGGAAACAATCCAATAACTTCCAAATTGAGAATACTTGGCTCCGTAACCACTGAGCAACCCAAATGGATGAATTATGGGCATAGGAAAATGAGGAAAAGCAAAAAATTATGGAGGAAAAATGCCCAGCAAACTCGGCCGCGTGATTAGAGAGAAACATTTCCCTTTAAAACCCCAAAATCGTGGGTCTCTTCTCCCATCCATTGAACACAAAAAAATCAGGTTTCCCCGCCATGGAAACGAGATTTAACTGCATAAATTGCGAGGGAAGGATCTCAACAAGCTTCACCTACGTGAGAGTGCCCAACCTCCATGGGAATGGTGAAAAATGAAAGGGTGTGGGTGAGTAAATAGCTTGGGCACATTTTTCCAAGCATTTACTTGCCCAACAAGTCAAATACACACTTTTCCAAAATGGGTGGCTCCCCAATTTCAAATTTGACTCCCAGACTCTTCCCATCCCCATGCATTAATTTCTCAACCACTACCTAAATGACTGGGCACAAAAGACAAAAAGGGTAGTTGATAGCTTTATGGGTTTTCCCTCTGACATTTTGCTTTTCTCCATTGGAGCAAAGGTTTAAAATTGTTTCCCCCACTTATCCTTGTGAGATCATGCCCCTTTTATTCAATGATCACATTGACATAGCCGACTGTGGTATATTTTATTAATTACATAGTTACATGATGTAAAATTATAATGTTACTAGCTATCACAAAACACCATCGGAATCTATTTTACTTGCTGAAATACAACATGCTAAATCGATGGTGCGGATTTTTCCTTGAGCTCCACACAAGGATTAAATACAATATTTACATCATATACTTTAAATGAAAACGAGGTCAAAACTAGGGTGTTAAAAGGGAAACCATTCAGGTTTACCTCACAATCTCTAACTATTTCAGAAACCTTTCATTTTGTACCCGTGGCTAATTGCACCATCCAGGGTTTTTCATGTTTTAATTTGTCTAGTTTACACAAATCAACAATTTTATTTGATACATAGCTTTGGTAAGCATTGGGGTCAATCAATATTGAAATAGAAGTGTTGGAAACCTTACCTTCTATTTCAACCATAGTAGCCTTATGGTATTCTTGTCAACCATCCAAGGCTGCATAAATTCTCAGTGTTCCAACTATGTCCTCTACCGCTCGTTCTTCCTGTAAATTGTGCAATAGCCCATTGGTATTGTTGTTATAGTCTCAATAATAATGGGGCCCTTGGGATTTCCAGCATCTGATATAAAGAGGGGAAACATTGGTTCCCCAATTTTCTTCCATTCTGTTAGTATTTGGTGTTGGTACATATGGATTTGTACCTATCTTGTTGAAGTTCTTATTGGCTGGAAAACTATTGTTCTATTTTCTATGAGGCAGTGGGTTGAAACCTAGTTTACTGTTTTCCAAGAATGTCCTAAACTTGTCTCTACCTTTGTTGATGTTTTCCTTCCTCAATTTTCCATGCTCATAGAAAAGCATATCTTTGTGTAGGGTAGTGTTCAGAGTCTTAGGCATGTCAAGTTCAATTCTCTCAAAAATTGGGAGGAAGACATCCTAAAAACTAATGTATTTTTACTTTTAGATCCTTTATAGAAGGTATGTAGTGTAATAGATTTAAAAATATGTTGATGAAAGCATGCATGGTCATGGAACCCATTCTTAACTCATCAAATTATTTCACCTTCCAGTCAAAGAATCTATCAGCCATGTATTTCTCGTGAAAAATTCTGCAAAAGTTAATCCATCGTATTTGTTTTACCTCCTCTTTATTGGTATGCTTTAGGTATCTCCACCATCTAGCTTCTTTTCCATTCAAATTATAGATGGCTAGATGAGATTTCATCTCACTAGAGTAATTGTGAACTTAGAAGTATTTTCTCATAGCAGTACAACAAAACCCTGTGATTAACGTCTCTTTTAGCTTCCTTTATAGCGTCCACTATCCCTTTTAGTGTATTTTTCATCATTTTTTGGACAAAGTGGATGCTTTTCAATGGGATGGTGCTTTTAATGGAGTTATTTGTGTCCATTTTAAAAACTTTGGCGCTATTTTGGATGATAAATAGAATCCTAATTAGTGTCCTAATTAGCATCCCAATTAACATCCCAATTAGTGTCCCAATTAGCATCCCAATTAGTGTCATGTTTTAAAAGGTGACGCTAATTATCATCCCAATTAACGTCTCAATTAGTGTCTCAATTAGCATCACAATTATCATCCCAATTAGCATCCAGAAAAACATCACATATAATGCCAAGAACAACCTCCAAAAACCTAATATATTTATCTTCCTCATACAATATATAGGGCCTTAATAATCACCTTCATTACAATGATGCACATCCAATACATGCAGGCCATACATTCTCTTTACAAGGATTTCATGGTGGCTTCATACAAAGTGCATGGTCCATGAGCACTAAAAGCCTTTTTTAGACCTTAAGAAATTGGTGTGTATCCTTTTACCATGTTTAAGCCATTAACAACCATCTTTGGTGCATGAAAACTTGTAACGGTGACCATCCAACACATGTAAGCCAAAAATTATCTTTATAAGTATTTGTGGTGAATTTTGATCATGCAATTTAAGGATGCATAGGGTCTAAGGCCATATGATTTTCCTAAATAAGATGTTCACATCTTGAAATTCCATTATTATTGGTTATTCATGAATGGACACCGTTGTGATGCCTAGGAAAATAGTACAATTGGTTGTAGTTCATTGTCTATGTTAACATCATTGTAAGGTTACTTTCAATAACATTCCTTGCCCCCTTAAATATTTATTTATGGCAATTGATGAGCTTTAAGAAAGAGTTATCATTTCATTTGAGGGTTACAAATCTATTCATCATTGTTTTACAAAAATGATTAATATTACAAATCCATATTATGGTGTACCATACTAGGATATAAAAAGTTATAGAAACAATTGTCCTTAAAGTCTGATGCAAACAAGCTACAAAAAGTGATTTTGTTTTTATACATTTAGTGTCTAAGATAAGCCAAATAATCTATCAAATTCATCTCCTTAGAAAAATACTTCTGATAATATTTTAATTCACATTTCATGCATTCCATCCATGTGTCATTTAGAACTCACTCTTTTTATCCATCTCTTCACCTTAAATTAAAATTTGAAAAAAAAATCATTTTACATTAAATTCAAAAAACTAAAAAGTAAAATGCGTGCATTACATCCATGTGTCATTTATGTGTGCATTCCATCCATGAGTCATTTAGTACTCTTTTTTTAAGCCATCTCTTCACCTTAGATTAAAATTTGGAAAAAAAACATTTTACACCAATTTAAAAAAACTAAAAATCTATCTATGGGTGCCAAAACATATAAAAATACCTATGATTGGCATCGTGGTATTCAATGTTGTCATCGTCGACTTTAGCAGGGTAGCACATAGTGAATGCAAGGGGAATGTGTGGTTGAGGGTTTATATGATCCTTTGCAACTTCGCATGGATAAAAGAACAGACCCCTCATGGTTTCCTGCTATTGACATTGTGGTCTTTAACATTGTCATCATGGACTTTAGCAGGGCAGCACAGAGTGAAGGAGAGGGGAATGTGGTGTTAAGGGTTTATATCATCATGGGAAGCTTCTCATGGAGAAAAGAATAGACCAGTCATGGCTTCAAATCCTATGTATTCAAACTCATTACTTAATCAAGAATTGATGTGACTGATGTTATGAACTAAGGTTTAATGGCTGAAATGGATGGTGTCAAGATATCATTTTCAAATCAATGATCCAATATTCAAATACAAAAGATTCTAGGAAGGACGAATCCTGACGACAGATTAGGATTGATGGCGTATGCATATCAATAAGATAAGATTATAAACTAAGATAAGATCATTAATGTAATGGGAAATGATCAAAACCATGAAACATAAAATACACCCTTTAAAGTGGATATATGTAATAAATATCCTTATGTATGTGTCCTATGGCATTAGGAATGGAATTCTAGGGAAGAATACAATGTCTTAGGCCCTAAAGAATACATTGAGGCACATATCCATGAACAATTCCTCAAAGCACCATGCATGGCTTCACAAGGGTTTCCGTGGAGCTATGTATGCAAGTGTTGTTTCTTTAGTTCCTTTCACATGATCAATCTACAAGACATAAATATTGGGACTTAAAGGAATATTCTAGGCATCCAAGGATATCAAGGTTTCCTCCACCAAACACACATGGATTTGTAAGAGTAATATTAGCATATGATTGATGATGTTGGTGCCATTAGATGGTTTTGAGTAGTATGTGCACATCTAGTGGCCTTGAGAATTATGCTTTAAGGAATAAAACCATGCCTTTAACATAAGAAAATCATTGATGCATCAAAATCCATGAACAATCTATCCAAGCATCATGCATGAATTTATAAGGGTATTCATGGTACTATGTATCTACGTCTTGGGTCCTTCAACGTGGTTAATGGAGGACATATAAACCTGGGGACCTAAATGCAGCTTTTAGTCATTAATGTCTAAGAATGTTCCTTTCACCAACCATAGATAACCTTTTAAGGGTATTGGTTGTCACATGCCCCAAATTGCAAAAACAATTTAATGTTATTTGGGGAACATTGTGTTATATTTTATGTTAGGTTTGTAATTGATGACTGAGTGGGGTCAAGAATGATTAATGTAATTCATAATATTTTATTTATAAATAAATAAATGATGAGACAATATCTTAAGGAAGCTATTAAAAGAGTGTTTACTGGTCAATTGGTGGAGGAGACTAGGTGGACAGTACACTGACAAGTGGCAGCATCCTTAAACTACTTCCAACTATTGCAGGTGGCAACTTCCCTATATTTGTGGTCATGATTCCCCAAGAAAGTGGAATCAAAGAAGGTGACTCATTAAATGAAAACTTACCCAAAAGACCTAGGCATGTCTATAAAACTTCCCATTGAAGATAGTTGAGGCTGCTCATTCTAGAGGTGATCATTCAGGGTGAATGAATTTACTAAAGAGAAATTCAATGGAGGGGATTATGGAAGTGAGTTTGAGGGGTTAACTGTTGAGCTAGAACTTATTGCATCCATTAGGATGAAGTTCTTCTACTGAGAGCATATTTTAATTACTGAGGTAATTGGACCAGTCAAGTAACAGAGGTATTAAAGTTACATTCTCCACCCAATTTGCTACCAAGAAGACCAGGACCAAGATCGGGGGTCCTGAGGAACCGTTGTTTGAGCACTCTCCAGGAGTTTGGTTGGGAGGAGCAACCTCCTTAAGCTGTTGTCATCTTAGCATTGACATGTTCTATTTTTCTTTATGTTATTATTTTGTTTACTGTCTGTATTAAAATGTTTATTAGTTTCTAACTACAGGCATGTTAGTATTTTAGGTTTATGAAGAAAGGCGTAACTGTGAATGTTAGACTTGGTAAATTACAGATTATGATTAGAAATAGAGATGAATATGCAAAATGAGAAACATATAGAATTAGAATTTCCATACTGTATTTTTCCACGCCTGACTCAGGCAGTACTCTAGTACAACTGGGTGTTTAGGTGAATAAGATGATTCCTTTACTTGAATGAAAACTGTAACTAGATTTTACTTAGTTTGCTTATGATTTCTACTGTAAAGAAGTATTAAATATTGTCTGCATTTATTTACTTCAGTTATAAACTAAAAGATAGGTATGTAAAAGAGTAGTAATAATATTATTATAGAAATAATTCTAGTATTAGTATTCTTTATAAAATATAGAGATTATAGTTTAATAATTATACATAAGTATAGTAAATAGGCTAACCTCTAAAAAACAGGTAAAAATAATTTGTAAAACATTTTATAACATTGAATTCCAGACACTCTGTGTCTCTGTCTAAGACAAAAGGATTCTACTATAATCTATTTTAAAACCACAGAGGTTACTAAAAGATAAATATACTCTATTTAAAGGCATTCAACATTAAACCCTAATTATTATTAGCTGAGAATTAAAAACAAACTGTAAAAAAATCATTAGTGAAATTATTAAATAAACAGAGCTATTATTGAACTATTATCTGTAAATAATGCTATTATCTATTATCTATTATCAAACAGAGCTAAGAATTTACTAAGTACAAATATTGGTATTATCGAGCTATAGGGTTTATATATTAATTAACCCTTTGAGACAAACAGAGTAAAATATTACTCTTAAAACATAGTAATATTAAACTATGTATTGAAAATCCTTATAAATACAAGGTAATAATTTAAATTATTGACATAATTTAATACTTAAAATTTATATAAACAACTTGCAAACACACAATCAAATATTAAGGAATGGCTTACAGCCTTTAACATTAAAGGGTCAAGACTTAGGCCTGTTAACAAACCAACTATGCACAATATATATATATATATATATATATATATCCAGCAGTAACCACTTTTTTAACTGACAGGTAAAAACCTTAAAACAATTACAAATCCTGACTATTCCACAGTCTTTATTCACCTACATAATCCATGGTAAAAATTAAAATAAAACTAGACAGAGGTCGATAGCCTCAATGAGTTAGAGCTGAGCTCTATCATTTTAAAAAAAGAAGCAATTACATTGTTCAGGCCGCAAGGCTGAAAACACAAGATAAAAATCATTTTACATCACAGCTTCTAGAGCCTTCGTCATCCTACACAAAATACCCTTTAAAAGTTTCTAAAAAAATTGACAAGTAATAAACAATCCTTGAAACATAACTAACAGAGAACCAAGGCTGTGCTTTTCAACCACAGGAACCACTTCCAACAACCACAACCTCATGCAAGAATAACCCTCGATGGAACTAGGGCTTACCAGTTGGATTCCCATGAAAGGACTGAAGTGTGAGATCGTTTCCACCTATAGTATTGGAGCCGGTAGCAGCAACCTGCAAGTTCCAAATGAAATCCTTTTTAATACTCGTTGCATTAAAATTTATAAAAAACCTAATAAGAAAACAAATTTTAAAATTGAGTTAGGGTAAGTCTTTACCTACAGTAAAAGGGAGCTAAAGCTGAGGAGTAATGGCCACACCAGGTCACGTTTGGCACCATGCTGAGAAGAAGAATACATGAGGTCACCTCTTCAAAGGAGAAATCAAGAAAATCGACTCAAGTATACAAATGCAGAAGCCACACTTGCGCTGTAACTTTCAACACTCAAAGAAGACCCAACCATCAACAACTTCTCCCAATAGTCATGGCATTGTATTGCGGGAAAAATTCCAAAGGTTTTAAGGTAGTTACAAGCCTCTCATGGCTGCCAACCTTCAACTCGACGAGCACAAGGAGGAACCTACAGTTTGCAATGGAAATGAATAAGGGTTTTGAGGTTTTAAGTCAACAGTTGAGTGGATGCAAATAGTCCACGTGCCTTCCAATAATTCCAATCAATTATGGGTTGAAAACTATAGTCAGTGTTGCAATACACAATTTCAAATTATCAAACCAACAATCATTCCAAAAATATGTAACATATGATTGCTAATGATATTCATTATGCCAACTATATATATCATGCTTTGGAATTTAGCAAAGTATAGGTTTAAACTTTACAACTTATAATTTTCCATCATTTCGATTTCATATTAGTAGTTTTGTTTGGTAGGTAATTCTACCTTAGGTTATAACTTAAAGACAATTGTTATAACTAAAAATACTATTGTATAACTTAAATACTATAGTTATAACTTGAAGAACTAAGGGTATTATTGAGCTTCACTATGGTTCTATACATTGAACAAATTGTTTGTTTATAAATGGTTACTAATTATAAATGGTTATTTCTTAAATTGTAATTATCTATTTTCATTATAATGTGAGATTTTTGTTTTATCAATATTATAAAGATTATATAACTTTATAAAATGATTTATAAATGTTTTAAAAACATCAATAGAATAAAGGAAAACTACCTTAGTTACTAAATTTTTTATAATTAGAAACATTAAAAAAAGCAAGAAAAATTAATTTTCCCTCTATTTCATTTTCCCTTTTTCCCTTGATACATATGTGCAAAGAATAAAATTATAGAGGTGTGAATATTGGATCGATTTGTCCCTAGGCGAATCGACACTTTAAGTTTATTTGTATAATCAATTGCTGTACTTTTCTTTCATTCCGTGAAATTGTGTTGTGTTTATTATTATTTCTCATAATCATGTATCCCATATTGCAGGAGTCATTCCTTGGATGAAGATCGAAATAAAAAAACTATTTATGAACAAGAATTTGTTTGCACATATTTGGCTCTATATCCTAATATAATATGGTCGGATTGCAATCCCTAGAGTGTGAAGGGGTATAGAAATTAGCACACATCCCTATGCTTGGTTATGGAAGGAATTAAATGGACCTTCCTTCTAGGTACTAAACAATATTATACCTCATTGACGTTTTCTGCAAAAATATTGGCAAAAGAATTAACATGGAAGATTAAGAAATGAAATAAATTTGGACAAGATGGTTTTAGGTCCCTTCGCTGCAAGTCATCAACTCAAGTCATCATGATTCTTATTATTATGAAATCAGTGGTAGTTGTGTAATTAATGATATATTTATATATTGGTTAGTAACTGATATATATCATTTTTTATATTTATTTTGTTATATATATAGGGATTTTTTAATTGAACAGGATAAATTTTAATATGAAAATGTGCAAAGATCTCAAATTTTACAAGTTTAGTTAACAAATATTCAAAATTGATCATTCAATTTTTTTTTAATTAATTACCAAAAAATAATAGACTAAAGATTACAATGAATATATATTGATATGTTGGATGTGCCAGAGGCTAACATTTTACCACCAATCAATTGAAATACTATGGGAAGCTGAATTTTAAATTCTGATCAAATGCATTATAGAAATGATTTGACCATCAATTCATAAGGAAAACTATTTCAACATCTTTAATTTTTAGTCATAAAGAAAATATGAACTTTAATTTACAACATTTTACATATCTTTAGCATTTTTTTTTTTTTGTAAATTAAACATTATATTACTATATAGGGTCCATATTACAGAGCAGAGAGACGGATATGGCCAGTCCCAAAATCGGGAACCTTAGTCCAGGCCAGAGGTAGCCCGACTTGGATTTGAACAGAACTTTTTGACCAAAAAATTACAGCGAGTTCCCATATCCTATTTCTCCCTCTGTTCTTCCCATTTCTGTGATAGATCCTGCACCTATTACAAGGAATCCCCACCCACAAAAAAGGCATGTTGAAAATATTATCGCCATCTATTCCGCAGATAGAAATATACTGTCAGGAACTAGCCCAACTATACATAAGAGTCTAAGACACATTGACAAAACAAGGAGAATTATGCAGAGCGGAAAAAACTGATCTGAACATCAAATCCATTACTAACAGAGGGACCGAAACTGAGAGGAGGTTTACGGGCCACCAGAGGGGCTGGCAAACCAATGAGGAACAGCAGCAGGGGGAATTCCAGCTACTAGGGGCTTCATACCTGAGACCGACGATGGCAATGGCATCATGGGACCAGTTGGTCTTCGAACCTCCACGGTAGCTCTGGGGCTTTCTAGAAAGCGGCGACCAGTCTTCTCTCTAGGCCTTGCGGGTTCCAGCACTCGACGGTCCACTGGATGAAAAGGAAAACCCAGGCGAGCAGCAAGAGCATCCAACTTGTGATGCATGGTATGGAATTCCACATTATGTTCCTTCCAGAAAGGGATTGGCTCCTCATACCCCTCCTGTTTGGCTTCCCGCATCGAGGCAGAGTGCCCGACTAGGCGAACAGTAACCCAATCGGTCATAAGCATTCGATCATACGTGGAGGCTCAACCCGCTGTGGAACCCGGGTCTAAGACCCAATCAATGAATTCTTGATGCAAGTTCTCCCTGGGCATGGCCTGCGCTTCCGCCTAGAGCCCTTCCACCACCCTATCAATCTCTTGGCAAATTCTAAGCGGGACGTGCTCCTTATAGCGGCCCGCCTCTTCCTAGGCAAGAATCCGCACGCTTGTCGCCTGACGAGTCTGGCGCTTAAATGAATTCTCAGTGATCCACTTTGGACCAGGGGCGACAACCATCTCAACGGCCTTCCTAGAATGTCATTTGGGGGCCATAGCGCTAAGCTCCAAGGGCGAGAACCACCACACAGAGAAATAGAGGGATGAATTTGCATAGCCAAGCTTAACCACTCTAGTCCTAACACTGGAGTCTCCTTCGACTATAGCAGGGAAAAGACCCTTCCTGATCAACAATTCCACTCCACGAAGGAGGCCTTCCAATTCGGCGGAGTTGTTGGTGTCCTCCCCAATAGATCCCTTGAACACAATTCTGATCCGACCTTCATGGTCGCGAACCAGACCTCCGAACCCCACCTGGCCTGGGTTTCCTCGAGAGGCGCCATCAAAGTTTAGTTTGAAAATGCCTGGAGGGGGAACCGACCAAGAGGAAGGGCTGGAAGGGGTGCACCTTTTGTCGTGAAAACACAGAGATTCAATGATAGGTTTGATCAGGCCCCAATTTTCCACGACATGAAGCTCTTCTCTTGGGATAAACTTGTCCTGTTCTGACCACTGCATGCAGTTGATGGAGGAGAGCACATTATCTTGCACAATGTTATGGATTTCCTCCAGGCTTTTACGTTGTCCACGAATGATCCTCACATTTCTCTCTTTCCATATGCACCACATGGCCATGCCCGGAAAGGCGTTCCATATGGTTCTGAGGATGGGGCTAGTGAAATCACGCTGGTTCCAGTCTCTGATAGTTTGAAATTGGATTCCATGAATCCGGTCACTCCTTCTGAACATCATCGCTCCCATATCCCAAATCGTTGCTGCAAAGGGGCAACTATCCAAAATATGTCCCATCGTGTCTTCTGCCTGAAGGCACAAGCAGCACTGGGATGGGCCAACAATTCCCCGTTTTCGTAGGTTATCACAAGTGAGGATCCTTCTTCTGACAACCAGCCAAACAAATAGGGCCACCTTGCGCCATAGGTTGACTTCCTTCTCCTCGTTCCTTGTCATTATGATGCTATAGGCCTCTTTGACGCTGAAAGAGACTTTTGGAGAGTAACCCCACCGAAGAATATCAGCTCCCTCCTGAGATCTGAGACAACGTTTACTGATTTCTTCTAGGAAGGTTTCCCAATCGTCTTCATGCATTAGGTCAGGTTTTACAGAGAACTCCCATCTATGGAAGTCTACTTGAGGAACCGGGACCCGTGATTGGTTCACCAGGATCCTACCCCACCCCTTCTCTTGTTGCTTGATGTGGATCCATCTAGGGTTTCTTCCCACGATGGGGAACTGATTCCAAGCATCATCCCAGAACTTCACGAGGTTGCCGCTCCTGATTTCCTAAAAACTGTGGACTTGAATTATAGATCTTCCAGCTAAATCCTTTATCCATATGGGAGAGCCATTGGGATTTTCATAGAAGCGAATCAAGGCATGACTAGGCCTGCCCCTCGCATATTTCACGTTCCATAATTTTTCCCAAGGTTCTGTAGTATGGGAAACCCATCGCCACCAAATATTGGCCCCTAAAGTCTCTGACATTATTTTCGGGTCCCTCAGACCGAGGCCACCCTGGTCCTTAGGTTTACAGACATCCTCCTAGCTTACCAGAGAGAATTTGTCCTTCTCCCCACTCGACCCCCAGAGGAAATTGCGTTGAATGCTTCGGATTTGCTTGAGGATGGCCTTCGGGGCAATTAAAACCGAGAAGAGGTAGGTCGGCATAGCCTAGAGAATCGACTTGATCAGGATCACTCTACTGGGAAAATTAAGGGCACGAAGGACCCAACTGGATAGTATCTACTTTAATTTATCCTGGAATTCCTGCCAGTCTGCTGTTTTCGGCTATTCGAGCCCCAAAGGAATGCCCAAATTCCTGGTTGGGAGACTCCCTCTAGAAAATCCTAAGACTCTCATAATACCTCTCTGGGTGGCCGGAGGGGTATGTACAAAGAAGACCTAGGATTTGTTGGGGTTGACTGCCAGGCCTGAGGCCTGCTAAAAAAGATCCAGGCACTTTTTGAAGCTTCTGGATTCTTGGACTGAAGGGTGCCCCATGAGCATGGTATCATCCACGAATTGTTGGTGGGTCTGAGGAGGAAAATCCTCCTGCACTTTCACTCCCCGGATCGCCCCACGACTGACCTGGTCAGCTATGAGATGGCTAAGACCCTCCGCCATGAGAATGAATAAGAAGGGGGAAAGAGGGTCCCCTTGGCGAATGCCCCTGGAGGGTTGAAAGGACGAAGTCGGGGATCCATTGAGGAGGATATTAAAGAATGGGGATGAGACCAGCGACATGACCCATTCCACCCATTCTAGAGAGAAACCATACGCCCCCAACATTTTCTCCATGAACTGCCAGTTGAGTTTGTCATAGGGTTTAGCAATGTCCAGTTTGATCATCATCCCAGGGGTTATAGAGTTCTTAAGCGAGTGCAGCACTTCGTGAACCAGAACCAGTCCATCCAAAATTTTTCTGCCTTCCACAAAGCCCAATTGCTCCGAGCTTATAAGCATCGAGAGGAGGGGATTGAGTCTGTTAGAAATGACTTTGGATATTATCTTGTATATGGCATTGCATAAAGCTATAGGTCTAAATTTATCCGGGGAAGATGCACCGGTTTCCTTCGGGACCAGAGTGAGAAACGTGGCATTAAAGGCTTTTAGGAATCCTTTCTTTAGTCTAGATTATTCAACTATAGCCAGCACCTCCTCCTTGATTAGGTCCCGGAAGAGATGAAAAAAATTAGAGGTGAAACCATCCGGTCCTGGAGATTTTCCCAGAGCCATTTGGTTAACTACTTCCTCTACTTCTTGCATCTCAATAGGCTTGACCAACATTTCATTTTTATCAACATTGACCATTCTGGGGATTAAGCTGGTGATATGTTCTATCTTCCTGCTTCTGTCACCCACCTCTTCCTTGAGGATCTCAGAGAAGTACTGAGTGAGTTCAGATTCTATCTCCCTCCTGGTTTCCACTCTATCCCCATTTCTGGTTTTAAGGTTCAGAATTCTAGAGCTGTTCCTGTTCTGGATCACCGAATTGTGAAAGAATTTTGTATTTCTCTCACCTTCCTTCAGCCATTTCACTCTAGCCTTCTGCTGCCAGTAAATGCCTTCTTGTCTATCTCGGGCTCCAAGATGTGCCATGAGATCCCTCTCTGTTTTTTTCATTTCCTCACTCCAACCAGTTTCCATGCCTTGTTTGTTGATGAGGTCCAGCTCCATCGGCAGTTGTTTCTTATCCTCAAATATGTTACCGAATTCTTCCCAATTCCACTTACGAATTTTTGACTTCAGAGCTTTTAGTTTCTGCTGGAATTGGTACATTATGGTCCCTGGGGGGGGACAAGCTCCTGCCACCATTGACCAACCAGGTCCTTTAAGTCCTTGTGTTCCATCCAGAAGCTTTCAAACCTGAAGGGTTTCCCTCTAGGAGACCCAATCCCATCCCAGAGGAGGCTAATGGGCCAGTGATCTGAGCCATTTGCTGAAAGGACAACAGCCATAACATCTCTCGTACTGTGCATTTGCCGAGAGGCCACCAGATGCTCTCCTCCTCTCTTGTTGTTCCACGTGAACCACCCGTTTCCCATTTCCATGTCGAACAGCGGCCCTCGAGCCAGGCACTCCCTGAATGTTTCTTGGAAATTATCCAGAGTACGTTGTCCCCCCTTCTTCTCTTCAATATTGGCTATTAGGTTGAAATATCCTCCAAGAACCCAAGACTCCTGTCCCGCAAGTCCCTGGAGCCATTGAAGGAAACCCAAAAAGGATTGCTTTGCCTGGAAAGCAGAAGTCTGCCATGGACGAAAAATTGTTGGCTCTCCAGTTAGAAAGATCCACCAATTGGGGGTTCCATAGGGTAGCAATGCCTCCGGATTGTCTCGCTGCATCGACAGCCATAACCTGGCTTCCCTTCCATATCTTGTCTTTGATTGTCAACATGTGTTCAAAGCTGCATTTGGTTTCCTGAAGAAACAAAATGTCTGGGGATTCCTGGCTAACCTTTCGATTTAAAGTCTTCCACTTCCTAGGGTTACAACACCCTCTGATATTCCATGAGATGAGCTTCATTGACAAAAAAATTTAGCTTCAGAGAAGGCCGCCTAGATCGTAGGGTACTGTCCTGATTCAATTAGTATGACTCCCACCGCTGCTATTCGCTGCTTGTTGGTCTTCCGACCTCGATGCAATTCCTCTTCAAGATATTTCCTCTTGCTACCCTTCTGGGCTTTTGGGTCTATTCCCAAACATTCCACTGCTCCTGATTTTATTATGGCTTCTTGGAGAAGTTCCGGCTGGCGGTGGGAAACGTATCCTTGCTCCTTATTATTGCATTCTTCCTCTATGGAATCCAGGCCCAGTTCCCCCAGCTCCATGTCATCACCCTCTTCCTCCTCCACTCCTTCCATCTGCTGGGAATCCTTAGGCTCTGAGGAGGGAGGGTGAATCTCAAGTTGGGGTTCTGGTTGGGAATGAGCCTGCGACCCCTCTTCCTGCACAACTAATGCTAGGACTTCGAATGCATTCCCTTCGGGTTTCTCATGGGCCATCAAATCCAAGCGAACCGTATTTTTCCCACCTCCTTTGCCCCGCTGCTTATTCTTAACCATCGTGAACCCGTCCTTAGCAGCCGAGGAGGAGGGAGCGGGGGACGAGGAGCTCAGCTTGGAGGAGTTGCTAGGGCAGTTTCTCCCTAAATAACCATATTTGTGATAGAGCCGGCATCTGATGGGGAGCTGCTCATAGTCAATGGGTTGAATCCATTCTTCATCTTCCCAGTTTAAGCTGATTGCTTCCGGCAGTTCCCGTGACAGGTCCATGTAGACACAAATCCTGGCAAAAGCTGTATACCGCTGGAGCCTTGTTTTTTCGGAAACCTTTATGAATTCTCCCAGACTATTTCCAATGTCTCGAAGGGTTTCTAGGTCCCAATACTCGCTCGAAAGGGAAAAAAGACGGATCCAAGCTGGGGCAACCGTCATATCTTTCGTTTCAGGATTGAAGCGTTCCTTCCATGGCCACAGAAAGAGACCTGCCGAGAAGAAAAAGTATGGGCCCCCTTCCAGGATTCTATCTCTATCTTCCTGGTTGAAGAAGATGATAGTGAAAAACCCTTTTGACCCCAACTGTAGGTGGTAGTGCCCCTTCGGTTTCCAGACCCCATTGATCCATTTAATCAGGTCTCTTTCCCTATGCCATATCCCCACAAACATCCTGATGAGAGATTTTTCCTTCCATAATCCAATTTTCTCCCTAACTACCTCAAATTTGACTTGGATCATGGGGATGGAGGATTTTCGTGGGAAGCATCCCCCCATGTTTACTTTTTTTCCTTTCTGGGAGGTTGGAGGACCTCCCCCCAGTCCCTCGTCGGTCCTGGGGTTTCTTCTCAAGCTAGAAGCCCCATGGACTTGAGTGGGCACTTCCAGCCCTGGAGAATCCATGGCCCCCTGAAGGAGGCCCACAAACCTGGTAGGGTGATCAGCCCCAGGCCGCTCTAGACTGCTAGCCGAAGGCCAAGATAGGAGGACGCTTGCCTCAAACCCTCGCCAGTCCAAACCCTTCGTAGAAATGTAAAGTTAAAATTACTCTTAAAAAAAAATTTACATATCTTTAGCATATTAACTGTAAATAATATTATAAATAATTTTATCTAATAAATATGTAAACTACAATTTTAAGAATAATTTGTGATCAATAATTATATATAATTATAAATGAGTTAAGACAAAATTATGGTTTTTCTTGTCTTAATATATTGAATTATTGAAGTTTTATAATGAATTAAAATTATATATTAAAATTAACAATTTTATGTAAATTTATATAATAAAATTAATATTATTGTTATGTTAACCTCACTGATATAATAAATAATAATACAAACAAATGAAAGGAATTATAAAAATGATTTGACCATCAATTCATAAGGCAAACTATTTCAACATCTCTAATTTTCAGCCATAGATAAAATCTTAACTTTAATTTTATAACATTTTAAATATCTTTAGCATATTAAAATAATTATAATGTGTAATTAATATCATAAATAAATTTATCTAATAACTTAGTAAACTACAATTTTAAGAATTATTTGTGATCAATAATTATAAATGAGTTAAGACAACATTATTGTTTTTCTTGTCTTAATATATTGAATTATTGAATTTTGATAATGAATTAAAATTATATATTAAAATTAACAATTTTATGTGAATTTATATTGTAAAATTAATATTACTGTCATGTTAAAATTTAATTTATAACACTTTAAATATCTTTAGCATATTAAAATAAATATAATGTGTAATTAATATTATAAATAAATTCATCTAATAAATATGTAAACTACAATTTTAAGAATTATTTGATCAATAATTATAAATAATAATAAATGAGTTAAGACAACATTATGGTTTTTCTTGTCTTAATATATTGAATTATTGAATTTTGATAATGAATTAAAATTATATATTAAAATTAACAGTTTTATGCAAATTTATATTGTAAAATTAATATTGTTGTTATGTTAACGTGACTCATGCAATTAATATTTAATAAAAGGAAGAAATAAGTAAAAGGAAGTAAAAATTGGTGCAAATTTGGAAGCGAAAATTGACACATATTCGGATGTAAAACATGGTGCAAATTGGGATGCTAAAGTGGTAGAAAAAAATGGATGCAATATTGGATGCTACTTTGGATGCTAACAAAAAATAAAAGGAAGCCAAAATTGGTGCAAATTTGGAAGCAAAAATTGACACATATTTGGAAGTAAAACATGGTCCAAAATGAGATGCTAAAGTGGTAGCAAAAATGGATGCAATATTGGATGCTACTTTGGATTCTAACATGGTTCTCTTAAGGATCCAAATATGGCGCTAAAGGTGATGTAATTTAAGAAGCAAAAGAAGACACTCGCTAGGAAGAAAAATAGGATGTTATTTAGGAAGCAAACTTTGACATTGTTTAGGAAGCAAAGTTGGACGCTATTCTGGAAGCACAAAAATAGACGCTATTTTGGATGTCATAAACGATGCTATCTAGGAAGCAAACAAATATGTTTTTTGAGGCGCTTTCAGTTTTTTCCATGATGTGTCCCATTTAGTGTCTAGTTTGACCACTGAACGTAAAAAAAATACACTACAAAGGGATGCTAAATGGGATGCTAATTCCAAGATTTGTTGTAGTGTACCAAGAATCCATTCTTCAAATTTTTCGCCGGTGTTCATGTCCCCTTCATAAGTTGGGGATCTTATCTTTCTGAACTCTCCTTCAAGGTTGTCATCATTCATCTGATTTTTCTGCAAGGAGAAAGGGAATTATAAGTAGAAAGAATGTGATAATCTCTTTCTGGAGGTTCAGGGGTGTCTTTTTCTTTTCCTTCTTCCTTCAAAATGCTAGCCATTTATGATAAAAAAAAATTGAACTTATTGGTTGAATGAGTGGGTTGTCCATGTGGGATTCCTCCCATGATGTTCTCCAATGAAGCTTCATTAATTGCTTGCTTCTCTTTTTTTTCATTCATATTATCATCCTTTAGAGTCTATAAGTATGCTTGCAGACATTCTATGGTTTTCAGTATATTAGAATTTAATTCAACCACCAGTTCTTCTTCTCGTGTGGGGATGTTCATTTTTCCTTGCTGACTGTTGTCTTCTTCTATGTTCATGATCTAAATTATTATTCAACTCATGCAATGTAAAATTTTTAATAAAAAGAAAATTTCAGTTAGTTAGCAACATTTCAAATACATAATTTATTTTCTACAATGAATGTTTGACACTCCCATTAGGTCTCTTAGTGTTGAATCTGGGCTTTGATACCACTTGTAATGTCCCTAAAAATTGTTAATAAAAAATAATTGTAGGTTAGTTAAATGCTACCATTTGTGGACATTATTTATCTTTTACGGAACGTATCTGTCGTTGTTTACTAGATCTAAGTGTCGTAAGATGTCTTTCCCTTTTTTATGTATTTTCCTATGTAATGTTGATATGTTTATGTGTTATGGTTATGTTACTTGTATTTGTTTATATGATTACTATGCGAATATTTACTACTAACATACATTTGCATATGCTGGTTCGGCTACGTCTTACTTCCTATTTATCTTCCTTGTCTTTCATTTATGGTTTTATTTATTAAAAGATACGACTTGGATTGAATTGTCAAGGGGTGGAGTGGTGGGGTTTTATCCCTTGAGGGACCACTTGAAGAGGTAAAATGATCCTTTATTCTTTTACGGACTTTACTTAGTTCATTGCGAACTAACACGATATTTCATTATTGTGCAAGTTACATTGTTGGTGAATTTTATCTATGACCGTGGAAAATAATAACATCCTACAACATGATAACTATGCTACACTATCCTATTCATAATTGGAGATAAGAGGACTAAATTCCCAACCTAGTTGTGCCCATGTTCTATGTTTATGCAAAGTTGAACTTGTGTATGGTTTAAATCTTTATGGTTGTCATTATATTTATGTTTAAGGTTATCTACCCTTAGCCACTTTGATATTCAATTTATAACATGTAACTCCTTAAGGTATAAAGCCTTGGGTTTAAGGCGTGATAGATTTATCATGGAAAAACATTATAAGAGTATATTGGAAAACTATGGAATGGACATAAAATAATTTGGCATATTTCATATGCCATAAAACTTTTGCATAGCATTGTTATGGAGGGTTTTGATCAGGGTTTAATGCTAGGATGGTGGACTATACAAATTCCTTGTGGGTTTGACTATGGAACTATGGGTTTGGATTTCATGAGTAGTGGAGGACAGGGTGGCACTTTTATTGCTTCTAGGAAAGCAAGAGAAACAAGCTGCATACGCTGGTATGTTCATTTGTGTAATTCATTTGGTTTTTCCTCTGGTTGTCTATGTGGTTTTGGGCTCTCCGAAATTATGTTGCATGGATAAACAATATTCCCTTTCGTGTGATAGGTATGCTCTTAACATGATTTTGCAACACTCTATTGTTTGTTTGCTTTTGTTTAGGTTTAGCATAATTCTTATAGATCTATGTTTCTGGTTTGCAGGTTACAGGGGTGATTTAAAATGTGGCTTACAAGTGGCTCTTTGGATGGTCTGTGAAACCTTTTAAGCAGGTAAGCCTTGCGAAATGCAAAGACCCTTACCTCTATGTGTATGTTTGAAAATGTATTGAACTCTAGTTGAGGAGGGTTTATCACTGTGCAAATTTGATTAATGGATTTGATAGTTGGTTTGGGTCCCTTTTATGGTTTTGGCATGGAGTTTCAAGTGTAAAGACTTTGGGGTGAGTCGTTCCTGTCTAGAGGAGAAACTGTCTCTATGTATAAAATTTGGTTTATGTTTACACGTATGGGTTTAATGTTTTAATGGAAGATATCTTTGTTTGGATTTAATTGATGCAAATACTTTGGCATTATAGTGCCATCGCTTGAAATGGCACTATGTAAATCATGATTGTGTTGAATGTATGGATTATAATCATAACTGGGGTTTCTTATTATGACCATGAGCTTGGATCGGCCCTTATGTGAACATGCTTCTTGCACATATGGTTTCTATGTTTAATTACAGGTCGTGACTATGTGTTTGTTGATAGTAGAGCTTAATTATTTGTTTTAAGGCTAGGGTTTCTCTTTACAACTGTGAAAATGGAAGTTTTAGGCTTGGCCTTTAGATGGATACAGATCCTTTTATTATATTAATTTAATTTATATGACTTTGGAATGAATGGGTAGAGCATGGCTCTATTTTGTGAATTTGGATGATTTAAATTGAAACTTAGTGGGAAACCTGAAAGGAAAAAACCCTTCACTGTGTATGTTGCAACATTTAAATGCTTGTTTTTACTATTGATACGGACATGATTTGATCCTGGGCATGCAATTGATTTAATTTAGTTTTTAATGTTGTAAGCCTACAGGATTCGTTCCTGGGATGTCCTAATGCTTGGAATGGTGTTTAACTCAGCATTTACATTTTTACTTTGGCTAGGATTCGATCCTAGGTTTTAAAATGGATTATATTTTGGGTTTAGCATTTTAAACATGTAGGATTCGATCTTGGGCTTTCAAATGAAATATGTTGGTTGTTTTTGGTTGGCACTCCATAGGATTCGATCTTGGGCTTTCAAATGAAATATGTCGGTAGTTTTTGGTTGGCACTCCACAAGATTCGATCCTAGGTTCGACTCTATTTGTTAATAAATTGGTTTATATATATATGTTTGGTTCTTGTTTTTTTTATAGTAGTTGACATAATTTTGATATTGTTTTTTCCTATGAATAAACCTTAACAGGTTTTGATGGTTGGGATCTTGTGTAGAGGGTTTTGTAATGGAATTTGTATGGGTGTTATGAAGAGTTATAATCATTCATGTTTTAGCATGGAAATAATATTTAATTATGTTTAATTCTATGAACAATGTTTAGGATATATTTGATTTTAACATGGATTTGATGTTTCATTTGAAGGTTGTAAAGAATTTTTGATAATTTTGTTTTAACAATGAATTTAAAGTAGATGGAAGAATATTATATGTTGGCAATATGAAATCTGCCAAGGCTTGATAATTTAAGTTTTAGAGTTATGGAATTGTTTAGGAATGTGAGAGATTTGACCTATGGTTTAGTTTATTTAAATAAATTTGATAAGGTTTTTATCTGGTTGTTTTAGATGCATATTTTACAATGCTATGTTTCAAATGAATGACTAGGGTTTTAAAATATAAGGAAAGCATATGTGACATTATAAAAACAATACTAAGGAATATAATCTATATTTTCATAACTAGGTAATCATGGTTTAAGCAGACAAGACACTCATGTAGCATAATCTCTACTTATAGGGTTTGTATGAACATAAAATCAGGTTTTAAGTTTAGTAAAAAAATAAACCTAGCTCTTCTTTAAGGCTCTGTAAACAAAATAAACCTAGCTACAACAAGCATATAATATAGATATTTTCATTCCATATTATAATCCCTTTATTTAGTGTAGTGCCCCATTTTTGTTAGACTCTTTTATTATTCAACTATATTATTATTTGAGGGCATTTTATCGCAAATGACTCGGTTAAATTTTGAAATATATGTTTTGATCATGTTGATACATTTGGGTACCCATGGATAAATGAAATTTTGTAATGCACCATCGTAGTGCCTTGTTGGACAGACTATTTCAGTATTAAAATATGTTATGGTTTCAGGGCATTTTGAGTACAAATGGCCCGGTTTAATATGATGAATTAAAACGACTTATATATGTATTGATTGTTGTGTCACAATGGTTGCTTATGAATAAATGGATATTGGTAGATAGATTTATATAATGCGATATGATTGATCTTATAATGTGTGAATGAAATATATGAACAATTTTCATTTCTTACAATATGTTGGTAGATGCTTTGACAATTTTCTAGTGTGACAGGGACCCAACTGCGCAATGATACAAGGTGGTGTCAATGCCAAATGAATTTGGGTTTGAGTATAAACAGAATATCAGGTGATATAATTTATTTTAATAATATTTTGATTAAATTATGTTGTGCGATTAATGCACATGGTTTTCATGTGTGTAGGCACATGATATTGGTTCCCAATCGATCCACAAAGGATGATGAGGTTGTACAGGAGAAAGTACCGATATGGTTAGCACATATTTTCCATGTGGCAGGTTGAAAAGCAAGAGAGGATTTTACCTGCAAGAGGCATGTTGCCGTGAGGATAGGCCGCGGACTCGATCACTCACGAGGATTAATTGAGGGGCACGCAATGAGGTGTTGACCTTATTCCTCAGTAACCATGAGTCTCTATATAGCGTGGATTGGACTGAGTTAACATGGTCTCATCCATCGTACTAACTCCCCACCACGAAAAGTGGGACATTTGAAGGGCATGAAGACAGTCATGGCACCCTTGATGTCGCCTAGAGAAACAAAAGAAATTATTAAACTATAAGGTTGTAAATAAGTAATAACTAAAACTCATGAATTGGAAGTAATGTAATGGAAAGTGCAACCTTAGGAAATAAAAAATAAAAAAATATGCGTATTTTCCTTGTTAATAGACCTTGGGATGATAGGGAGCATTACAAAATGGTATCAGAGCATGGTTCTAACTCTAGGACCTTGGGTTCATTGCTCTTTAACTTATTTTTGTTTATTATTATTATTATTATTATTATGTAGTGATTGGAAACTAATATGAACTATTCACCTTCCAAACTTAGGAAGCATGGATGCTAGGGGAAGAAGAGGAACGAGAGGTAGAAGTGCTAGGGGAAGTGGTACACCACCTCTTTTGCAGCCTTTGCCTCCATGTGATCCACTAGCAGTGGAAGAACCGACCCATATACCTGCAGGTGAAGTGATGAATATGATGCGTTCATTCCAACAAATGTCTGAGGCATTGATTAGTCGGTTAGACCAAGAGGATAGAGATGCCATAGCACCTGTAGAAGGATCTCGGCAACCACCGAAGGAAAATGCTCAAAGAGAACTTGAGAAGGTGAAATTTCCAGAATTTTGGGGTGCACCTGATGGCATTGTAGCTGAGGCATGGCTTGAGAACATGTCCATGTGCTTTGCATTACACGATTATACCTCAACCATGAAAGTGCGCATGGCGATATTGCAACTTAAGGGAAGCGCACTGCTATGGTGGAAGACCTTGCTGCCGCAGCTTGGAATTGAAATAACAGAGGTCTCTTGGGAAATATTTGAAGAACGTTTTCGAGAACGTTACCTATCTAAAGAGTTTATTGAAAGACAATTGAATGAATTCAATTCCTTGAGGCAAGGAGTTCGATCAGTCCCAGAGTATGAAGCTAAATTTATGGAATTATTGAGGTATGCTCCACATTTGAGTACGGAGAAGTTGCGAGTAAATAAATTTGTGTATGGGCTCAACTTCAATATCAGGGAAAAAGTACGTATATTGATGCCACGTACCTTGCATGAAGCAGTGCAAAAATCTATCATAGCTGAGGAAGAGCTTGTAGGAGGTGGGAAGTCTCGACCACCTCGACCTTTAGGAGCAGCAGTACAGAGACCAGGAGTACAGTCAGCTAGTGCTTTGAGACCAACAACCGGATGCCAAAATTCATTTAAAAGTCCCACAGCAGGGAGTCAGAGGCGTGCACCTGGTGGCCAAAAACCACCATATAGGCCACCAATGCAGTCACAATATCAGAGTGGAAATCTTGTAGCGCAACGCCCCCAGTATAGCAGTGGATCTACTTTTACTCAATCGAGTATCCAGAGGTCATCCCCAAAAAGGGGGTGTTGGACTTGTGGAGAACCACATTTCTAGAGAGACTGTCCACAAGCCAAGATAGATTCTAGTCATGGAAAGGGACAAACTACAATTGGAGACTTGGGCAAGGCTCACCGAATCCATGCTGTAGTCAACAAACGCGAGGAAGAACATTAGTCCACCGTGCTAGAGGCGACAGGTAAAATAAATGGTATGGAATTCTCTCTTTTAGTATACCCAGGAGCAACTGAAAGTTTTATTTCTTACGAAGCATTGTCTAGATGTAAGGTGATGGAAAGCAAGCAAGATGATTTCAACATAGTCGAAATGGCATCAGGTATCACTCAAAGAGTAGGAGAATTGGTCAAGGATTGCGAAGTAGACTTAGGCATGTGTGTTACAAAAGTATCCCTTTATGCTACAGCATTAGGATCCTATGATATTATCTTAGGGATGGATTGGTTAGAAACCCATTCAGCTATGTTAGACTGTAAAGAGAAAAAGCTAATATTCATAGATGATTTCGAGCATAAGAGAATCCTAATAGGGACTAAAAGAGGGGTATCATTAAGGTTTATTTCAACATTGCAATTGAAAAAGAGCATGCGTAAGGGATGTGAGTTGTATGCGGTGGTAGTGATGAATAACAAGAAATACACTGTCGATGTAAGTCAACACCCCATACTGTCCTATTTTGCATATGTATTCCCTAAAGAATTGCCTAGATTACCACCTAAGAGGGAGATTGAGTTCACTATCGAACTTATGCCGGGAACCGAACCTATATCTAGAGTACCCTATCGTATGACAACACCTGAGTTACAAGAATTGTAGATACAACTTCAAGATATTTTATATTTAGGTTTCATTCGCCCTAGTATATCACCTTGGGGAGCACCAGTGATATTCGTGAAGAAGAAGGATGGTTCATGGAGACTTTGCATTGACTATCGTCAATTGAACAAAGCAACCATAAGGAATCAATATCCCTTACCAAGAATTGACGATCTGTTTGATGAGATGAAAGGAACAACAATATTTTCGAAAATAGATCTAAGGTCGGGATACCATCAACTAAGAATCAGAGAAGAAGATGTACCAAAGACTGCATTTAAAACTCGATATGGACATTTCGAGTTTGTTGTAGTACCATTTGGGTTGACGAATGCACGTGGAGTTTTCATGAACTTGATGAATACTGTATTCAGAGAGTACTTGGATAAATTTGTGCAAGTGTTTTTAGATGATATCCTTATTTACTCAAGGACACAAGAAGAGCATGAAGAGCATTTAAGACTTGTGTTGCAGTGTTTGAGAGAGTGCAAGCTATACGCCAAACTATCAAAGTGTTCCTTCTTCCAGCCAGAGATTCATTATTTAGGACATGTTATAACTGGGGATGGTATAGCGGTGGATCCCGCAAAGATTGAGGCCATTCTTGAATGGCCAGCACCAAAAAATGTACATGAGGTGCATAGTTTTATGGGATTAGCGGGGTATTATAGAAGATTTGTAGAAGGATTCTCAAAAATTTCAAGCCCAATTATGGAGTTACAGAAGAAGAACAAGAAGTTCATATGGACAAAACGATGTGAGGAGGAATTCACACAACTTAAGAAGTTGTTGACAACGGCTCCAGTTCTTAAGGTACCAGATATGGATAAAGACTTCTTAGTATGTACAGATGCATCAAAAGAAGGTCTAGGAGGTGTTTTGATGCAAAAAGGTAGGGTGATAGCTTACTCTTCAAGGAAACTTAGACCTCATGAGGAGAACTATGCAACGCATGATTTAGAGCTTGCTGCTGTGGTTTATGCTTTGCGTTTATGGAGACACTATCTGGTAGGAAGGAAATTTGAGTTAAATACAGATCACCATGGGTTACAATATATCTTTACCCAAAGTGACCTCAATGCTAGACAAAGGAGGTGGTCTGAATTAATGAGCGAGTATGATTTTGAAATATAGTACATCAAGGGGATGATGAATAAGGTGGCAGATGCTCTAAGTCGAAGGCCCCGTATCTTTTCCCTAGTGCCCTTAAAACAAATTTACGGGAAAAGATATTGAAATTACAATTGGAAGATGAGTGGTATAGAGAGGTTAAGACCGAGTTAGAAAATGAGGTATTGAAGAACCCAAAGTATGAAGGGTATGTGTTTGAGGAAGATGGATTATTATGATACAACAAGAGAATTTATGTACCATTCAATGAAGAAGTTCAAAATTTGATCTTGTCAGAGGCTCACAGGGTTGTGTATATGGCACATCCTGGGGTCAAGAAGATGTACGCAGATTTAAAACCATTATTTTATTGGAGTGGAATGAAGAAGGATGTAGTTAAATTTGTGGCAAGTTGCCTAGAATGTCAATTGGTCAAGGCTGAGCATAGGCATCCCATGGGATTACTACAACCACATGTAATCCTGAAATCAAAATGGAAGGTTATATCAATGGATTTTATTGTTGGGTTACCAATGACTGCAAGAAGACATGACTCTATTTTTTTGGTCGTAGATACTTTAACTAAGAGTGCGCATTTTGTACCTGTAAATACTACCTATCAAGCACCACAGATTGCAAGAGTATTTATAAATGAAGTTGTGAGGTTACATGGTGTACCTCGCAAGATAATTTCAGATAGAGGGCCAGTATTCACTGGAAGGTTCTGGACAAGTTTCCAAGCCGCTT
>LPNX010069249.1:44484-89166 GCA_001517045.1 Pseudotsuga menziesii
AACCACGTCTGTATTTCTTTATAGATCTAGATGGTATTTTAGATCTACCTCTATATTTTATTATAGATCTGGATTTATATTTTAGATCTGTATTGGTATTTTATTTAGATCTGTATTTGCATTTTATTATGAGACCTGGATTTAAAATTTGTTGATATGCCTGCGTGTTGCTTAGAGTTGGAGAATTCATTTTATGCCGGTATTTTTATGAGATCTGCATTAAAATTTCTGTTTATAAGCATGGGCGGCCACATTTAAATTTCTGTTTATATTCCTGCATGGTGGCTGGATTTATATTTATGTTTGTAATCTGATCTATAAGAAGTAGATCATTTTTTTTAGTATGCATTTGTTTACAATCCTAAACTCTGAGACCGACGAATTAAATATTGCATGTGCTCCCCAATGCTAGCGTATCGTATACTGTGTTGTTCCTGCATTAAGTATCTAATCAATTCTGGAAATAATCCTTCCTATAATCTCAAGACAATATCACATGGTTAATTTTTCTTGTTATTTTATGATATTTCTATTGGGGGGAGGACATGTAAGTTAATTCCTTTGTAGAATTCCAGCAATGGAGGTGGAATATTATATTTGAATGCATTCATTCCTCTGCTATCTAAAGGAAAAATTCAATTTCTAAACCCGAATAGTTTGTCTGCATTTTTGTTTATAGTTATCAGTGTTTGAATGGAACTGGATATATTGCTCTGATCTGCATGAGATGGAAAAACTTGATGTCTGCGTTTCTGTATCATGGATGCCTACGATTTTGATGCTCTCTTCCCCCATTTTTTTTATTTAAGCCAAATAAATGGTTTTTTATACACCATCGCTTTGGATCTAGAAGTATATCATGGATGTCTACGATTTGATGCTCTCGGCTTCCATTTTCTTTTATTAAGATAAATAAATTATTGTTTATGCACCATCGACTTGGATCTGGAAGTGTATCATTGATGCCTGTGATTTGATGCTCTTTGCCTCCATTTTTCTATTAATCTAAATGAATGTGTGTTTACACACCTACGATTTAGATATCTGTATTTTATATGATTTTTCCCTAGGTTCAATAAGAATCTGCAATAATTGTTTAATCCTACATTTTTAAGATCTGAAATATGCATTCCATGGTCATGTTTTCAATTAAGATCTGGATTATTATGTATTCCTGCGTTTTTATTTTTGCGTTTCCCAGCAATTGCCAGGTTATTGAGACCCGAAAATTTATACCCTTAGTCTAGAGTCTTGGTCTTTACATATCTGATTTGAATTCTATGTCTTCTTTCTTTTGTGTTTTGTCCTGGAAAATATGTGTATTTACTTGTTACCCGAAATCATTTGGATCCACCAACTTCAACGCTATACAGATAAACCATTTCTTCTGCTTTTTCTTTTTTCCATCATCAAAGAAAATGGAAGTTTCCTTTTTATAAGGAATAGAATTACTGATCTTAAGTAATCTTTCTCACATGAATGAATGCTCGGAAGTGGAAACTTGGGGATCAGTTTCCATAAGCATCAAGGTTTCATGTGAATTAAGATTTCTAGTTTATACCTTGTGTGAATTAAGAGTTGAGGTTTATATTCTTTAAAAGAGCATGTATATTATCTGGCTTTTATATTCTTTAAAGAAACCAGAATTTATATTATATAAAAAAAAAAGAAAAAAGGTTGCCATTATCCAAATTCTAATCATAAAAGACCAGCGTATGCTGTGTATTTGCATTAGTTGCAATAAAAACATTACAGCATACGACCGAAACCTATCCGTTAGTATTTTCAAATTTAAAGTTCTTTACCCATTTTGCAAACTCAAGAAGGGAAGATTATATAATTTTTTATAATATAGTCTTTAGAGTAATAAGTATGAAAACTTATTTTGAAATCATATCTAAAGTTAACGGATTTTTAGTATGGTTCTATTTTTTAAATTATATATATAGTTATGGTTTTATTTTATTTTATGATATTTCTATTATGAAGTTATAATATATATATATGGTGCTCCTAAAATATGAAGTATATGTTATATGCAAATTAACCGTTAAATTAGCATTATGGAAATTTGTATATTTCTCTTGTGAAAATGTAATATATATATATATATATATATATACACAACGTAATTTTATAATCCTTATAAATATTGATAACATAAAGTTAATTACTAATCTAATGTTAAATGTTATTCTTAGAATATTTACAATTTTATTACATAATTATAAAAATAATCAATTAATTTCACATGCTTTTTAATAATCTATTCATTACGTAGATATTTTATCATCCATTGCTTTGCACATTTATGTGATGTTATATTATGTTGTTCAATAGGGACATATGGTAATAAAACAAAAAAAGCGAAATACAAAGAAAGAAAGAAAAAGTATGCGTATTTTCCTTGTTAATAGACCTTGGGATGATAGGGAGCGTTACATTTAGTAAGAAAACTCTATAAACTATAAGGAAGATAAAGAAACCTCATGCCTAAAATTTGAAGCTATTTTAATGGCTGGAAAAACTGAACACTTAAGCACACACTATTAACAACAACATAGACAATTCTGACCTCAGATATGTGAACCGAATAACTTGGGAACTACCACGTTCCACCCAACCATGACCCATAACTGTTCCTGGTTTATATTCAGAACCTCAGATCTGGTTCCAACATGTAAGTAGCTCATATCTCCTAAATGTAAGGCTTCCCTATCTAGGATAACAAGTTATGTACCTTTTTTCTTTTCCTCTTGGGAAAATTGCTCTCCAAGAACTCTCTTGAGAATAATAATCAGGTAGAATAGATGGAAAATGATGATGATATCTGCAAGCCTTTCTTTAGCTTGGGTCTTTATAGAAAATCTTTAGAAAAATGCACAGTTAAATCAATAATCATTTTTTTTCTTGAAATAACCCTTTTTACTTAATTTAGGTGAATTTAATATTTATTTATTTTAACTTAGGAACTATTTGACTAGTTCCTAATTTGACTCTTTTATGTATTGAAATATTTAATTAATATTAGTAATAAATACTAATACATATATCCTTTCATTATTATCTATAGTTACTATTATTAATACATATGCTTACTCTTTTATTCACATTATATATAAACTATATATATCTACCATTGTTAACATTTATACTTTGGGTATCATATAGCATGATCCCAAATCACATGAGACTTTTGCTTTTAGCTTATAGTCATTTCTTTATTAAGGCCTTTAGGTAGCGGTTAGGTCAACTAGGGTAGGCATATCTAAAACTCTTTGCATGTTGTATTACCTCGTATAACATGGTAGTTCTTTAGTACATGATGAGACATAGAAATTTGAAATTTCATTTATCACTTAAAAATAATTAAGATGAGATCAATGTTTTATCAGAGTTGTTTTTACTCAACATATTAATTTTTTAGTAACTCCCAGTGTTTATTCAGAGTCCATACTCAACGCTAAGAAAAAGGGAGTTACCACTTACTGCAATTCCAGAGCTCCTCGCTCAGCACTAATGCTAGGATGTATTTGTAGAATACACATAGGGATACAATCACCTAGGATTCGATGTTCCAGAGCTTCTAATCAACATCAACTTGGAATGCTCCAAGGATTATGCCCAAAAATTTAAATTCCTATCTTTTCATGTGCTTCATGGATTCATTCTTAATACAAATGTTTCATAACTCATGTGCTTGAGAGCTTCTTTCTCAACACAAACATCAAATACTCATGTGCTCCAGAGCTTCTCGCTCGACACAAACATCAAATACTCATGTGCTACAGAGATTCTCACTCAACACAAACATCAAATATTCATGTGATCTAGAGCTTCTCACTCGACACAAACATCAAATGCTCATGTGCCTCAGAGCTCATGCTCAACACAAACATCTCATCAATTTTGTGCTTCAGGGTCCACACCTAACACATGAAATCATATAAATAAAACATATGTATTTGTATTATTCCAAATATATCAAAAAAATCATCATTCTCATGTGCAGTTGAGTCTTATGCCCAATATACAAAATAAAACATCAAAGCAAGATCACATGCAATGGGACTTATGCCCATAAGTGTCAGGTCAAAAATTGGGGATATTACAAACTGTTATTGAACATAAAAATATTTATAATATTTTATTTTAATGTTATTTTAATTATGTTGGTTTTAAACAATTGATGTATTAATGGTCCCCTATTTCATCCTATTTCATACAAGTTTCTGTAGCTATTTACTATGAGTTTCGTGGTTATGAAATGTTCATAATGATGTAGAAATGATCATAAACTCTAATCGATAAGTATAGTTATTTCATATTATTTAGTCATATTGACTATGGATGTTTTAAAAGTTAAAGAAAATAAGGAAAAATAATGATTTAATGGTACAATATAGTAATTGGATTTAAGAAGTATGATGTATAGTGGTGAAAAGTAACTCCCTTGAAAATCACTTGAATAATTGAGTTTACTAGAGTTTAGAGATTAGAATAATATATGGTGTATACTCCATCCTTTCACATGATTAAATGCAATCTCAATGTATGATAACATCATGAGTTGGTAAGTTATTGGACTGAAATGTAGTTTAAACTTTGTATAGGGTAAATACTAAAATTAAAGACTATAAATTAACTTGGGTAAGAATGAATGATTGGAATATGTTATTAAGCTTTTCAAAGAGAAGTTATGCTATACTTATGCTATATATATAAAACTGGATACATTAGAGTGAAAATATTATATAAAGTAATTGAAGGTGAGTTTAGTGTAAAGGAGTGTTATATATCGGGTGTAACCTTACCCTAATATGCTTAAAAGGTGCTTACATAATTATTTGATAATAATTTACACTAATAGATTTATAGGTGAGGATTATGATGTTCATTGTAAAGTTAATATCAAGAAATAATTTCTTAAAGATTATATTATGGCCTATTACAATTAAGGGTCTGAGAACATCCCATGATAAAGGATAGTAAAAAGGAAAGAATTGTATCTTAGTAGGGATTTATCATGTCATGTAAATAATAAGACTGATATTCTGTGTTGTGTTGATAAACTAAAACACACAATTACCCCATCTCCCCAAATAGTACTTATGTATGTTTGGTTGTGTTACAAATGGTAATCAGAGCATGTTTACAACACTCAAACCGAATGGACTCTCTTTCATATAGGTATGCTGTGAAATTTTTGAAGAATTGATTATTTGAATACAGTATTCTATGTTTACTTATTTCCATGCATGTTATCAAAATAAAATTGTTTTAATGTTATGATTTCCAAAGTATATGAACTAGTTCTCTTAGGATCATGTGCTTGAATGCATGGATCTAGTTACATAAACTGAAATGAAAAAATATATGCATAAAGAGTGAAGTGTTGTTTGAATATCAACAAAATGATATATTTTGTTTGATTAGATTGTAATGTTTGTGCATGAGACAATGAGTACATTACCATGCTAACAGTAGCTTAAGTTGGTGTACCTATGCAAAGACGTACTTATGCTATTTTACATGCATAATAATGAGTAAAGTGCAAGTCTAGGTATCACTTGTAGAAAATTTTACTAGGAAGGTTAAAATCATGTTACTAATACATCGAGTTTATAATTTTTGAAGATAAGACATGACGATGTAAATCTTGTCATAACACTAAAAATTTAATGTAAATGTGAGCTTATAGAAAGTAAGTTACATATTTTGCATAACGTACAAGACAATGGAAAATAATTACGTCTAAGTTGTCGAGAATGTAATGCAATGATATTATACAAAAGTATATCTTGTTGCATCAAGAGTTTATGAGCATTGAAAATAGGAATTTGTTATTATAATTTATAGTTTTCTATATGAGATTATGATGCAAATAATTTATGGAAAAAAATTGTAAGAATGCAGGTATGTATGGTTGCAAGAAGCGCCACCACAGGAAAATAGATAAGATAAGAGAGGACAAAAGATGAACTTCTCAATGGAAAAAGTAACATCTAGAATTCGTATGATTCCTTGAATATTATGAAAATATAGCAAGGTGTTATCATTTCTTTAAATTTATGCATTTATGGAAAAGAATATTTTAGGTAAGTTGATATGTCAACAATATACTTTGTAAGAAGTTTTAAAAGTTTCTATTGAAGTATTTGAGTATCATAACTGTAACATTTTTTAGAATGGTCAATTGTCTACATGGCATATCTGTGCTAAGGAAATTGATTCATAGAATTTTTTAAAGGATTTTTACATGCATAGATAATGGAAGTATCAAGTTATGCATAGTGATAATGGGTTATAATTTAAACATATTAGATGTGTAACGTTGTTAGTTAAGTATTGTAAGACTTAGACAAATATACCTTGATGTTGAGTAGGTAAGCTTTGGAGCATCAAGATTAGCGAATTACCATGTTGATATGGTGTTGAGTCGGTGGGACCAATAACATAACGTATCTTTATAATTATTAAAAATTTTATTTGATGTGGAGATGGTAGGCTCTCGACATCAAGTATAATATGTCATGATTATGATATTTCATGTATTCAAGGTTTATTCTAGAAAAACGTATTAAAGATATATTATTATTATTGACACTGACTAGAGGGTATTGTAGTCCAATTGAATTGTGGCAATTCCAATAAGACCAAAACTTAAGAACTAAACATAAAATTGTGAAACACGCAATAAGAAAATAATCTTAATATGATCAAGAAGAATGCATAAGGTGGAAAATATAGCCTTTCCCTTCTTTAAAAAAACGAGCATTCAAGCTCTCATTTAATTGAGCTATCATGCTCTGTGGTAAATGAGAGCTATTAGGCTCTATGAGATAAGAGGGGGCTACTAGGATCTGTGAGCTATCAAGATTTGTGCGGTTATGTGTGAGAAATTAAGTTGAGGTAAACTGTAGAATCATCATACTTTGAGATATTTCAAGATGTAGGCAGTAACTTCCGCTAATATGTTTGGTGGCACTTGAATAATAAACACTAATAAGTTAAACTTGAATTTTGGAGAAAATGTGAATAAGAAAAAGCACTTGAATATGAATTAATAAAACGTAACATATCTTTGTACCAAATGATTTAGTACTCGGTTTTGAGCTTCCAAGATCAGGAAAAATAAATATTTTAGGCTCTGTGATATTTGAGCTATCAGGGTCAGAGAGATTTTACGCTCTGTGGTATTTGAGCTTCCAGGCTCTAAGGTATTTGGTATTCCATACCACGAGAGCTCCCAAGATCTTTAGAGGAGATATGCCCGAGATATGTGAAAATATCAGGAAGGGTATCGCCCTTGTGTCGAATGAATTAAAATATATATAGTTTGAGGAGGCATGCATGTGAACTGGTGGTTTTGTAAGGAGATGACCCACATGTATATATATATATGGCAAAACTTATAAAAGAAGATATTATCCAATAAATGCTTCCAACATTAATGCCACATAAGAGGTATGTGTCTTAATATAATTTTTTGTATTTTATGCAACATTATATGATGAATAATGAAGCATTTGTTGAAAAGTGATATCTGAGATGAATACCTGTATGATAAATGTGCTAAAAGGACTGTTTGAATGTGCATTGGTAATGCTTTTAAATAAGTATATGTTTCAAAATATGTAAAAAATTATGATAATGCGCATAGTATGTTAATTTAATATGATTACTTGTGTTGTTCAACAAGTGAAAGTGATAATAGGTACTTTGGAAGAGGTACCACCGTACTAGAGGTATGGATGTAATGTTGAATATGGAAAGTTACATTCCATGAAACAAATGCAAAGATGATTCTAATATAGATAATATAATTTATATTATTTTTATGATTGAAAAATGTTGTGTAGTTGCATAGACACTATGTTATTATCATGAGGTAAAGATTTCAAAGTAAATTTGAATCCTACTCGGTTGTTATAAAAAGATAGCAAAATGGAAATGCATGAATGGTTTGGCTATATATTATGGTTTTAATATATATTATGCATCACTAATAGATGTTGCTAGTGTAGTTGCACAAACACTATGTTATTATCATGATGTAAAGCTTTCAAAGTAAATTTGAATCCTACTCGGTTGTTATAAAAAAATAGCAAAAAGGAAATGCATGAATGGTTTGGCTATATATTATGGTTTTAATATATATTATGCATCATTGATAGATGTTGCGGTTACATATTTGATGGTAAAACTAATCTCTAAAGAGTTGTCATGAAAAGTAGGAACACTATGTCCCAAAAGAAGTTGTTATTTATCCTTTGATTGATTTAAGAATTATTATATCTATGCATATGTTTTGAGATAAATGTTCTAAATAACTTGTTATGTTTGTAAAAAATAATGGGTTAAGAAAGACAAGAAACTTTGAATATATGAAAATAATTTTCAAGGAAGATAAAAGATAGTTGAAGCTTGGTAATATGTTGAAGACAAATCTTTAAAAGTGACAACACCGAGGATGTTGTACATTTAAGGGGGGTAGTATGTAACATCCCTTGTAAAAACATTGTAATTAGTGTTATTTATTTTCCTAATTTGTGAATTGGATTGGTAGACTTAGGATACTGAGGGTTTGACTCGACTGAACTAATCGGGCAATGGATCCATTAGGGTGGGTATCGACTGGAATTGATGAGTAGAATACTATTTTCACCTCGGTGCTTTAGGTTCTTGAAAGATTTACTCACTTACTTAACTTTATCATTTTTATCCTAAGTTAATGGTCATTCTTGAGTGAGAATGGCTAGTTATTTCTAAGACCCTATACCCTACTTAGTAGCATAAAAACCAATATTATTAAATGATAGTAAATAATTGTAAATAAAAATATATGATGTTCATGATATTATTATTATCTTTATAAAATTAATGGTATTATTATTATCATTAATGTTGTGATGCAATGGAACAACAATATTCACATGTTAGAAAGATTTCACATACATGAGATATATATGTACTTTACTAACATATGCATGTATATGTTTGGGAAAATATACTTTACAAATAATAAATAAATGGAATGTAATATACCTAAGTTGATTAAAGACAACCATTTTATATAATGCATACTTTAAAGTAATCATCAAATTGAGTATTTAAGATGACTTTATTGTAAGAAAACTAATTCTTAATAAAGAAAACAAATAAATAATACGAAAGATACTTATTTTGGTTTGTAAATATTATACCTTCTAAAGAATTATTAAGTGGAGCAACCATTTTACAAAGGGGAGTTAGGTTCTCACTTAAGATAGGTGAGTTTGTATGGTGAATGGAGGGGAGATGTCGTTAAGGGAGGAAGAAGTTAGTTCTTGGAAAAATAAGGGGGCGACCTCAAAAAGAGGAGTGTTGAGCCCCGAAATGGGAGTCACCGGGAGTCATTGGCCTTTTAACTTTCATGAAAATTCCCATATGAGGGCATTGAAAAAAAAAGGAGCCTTCCAGGGAAGGGATGCAACCTTTGGAGGGTGGTCTTCTTGTGAAGAAAATTAAAGGGTATGCTAAGGTATTCATATTAGTTATCAAAGTTATTATAATGTTGCAAAACAGTTTGGTAGAACTAACCTCATAATATGGTTTAAATTCTACCTAGGTTTAATTTGTTTAATAAACTTATAAAGATGGAAGAACTAATTCTATAGAGTGCATCATTTCCTTGTTATAAATGTTTCCTCGATTTATGTATAACGCATTGTATATCTTTTTCTTTCGGTGGTTTGATGCCTTAGTTGCACACAATCTTTTACCTCTTCCAATAGTCACATCATCTAGTGTGTAAATATTCATAGATGGACGGTATCTTGAAATGAGAACTAAATATTTCATCTTTGTATGGTGGTTGTGCAAAGTGGTCTCTGTGGAAGAAGAGATATCAACTCCCTTGTCCTATTCCTTTTTAAGTGTTTGATGTTGAAGCAGTGAAGGTTCCAATGATATTGGTTCCTTGATTTGTTTGAATAGTTCTTTACATCATTTTGAGAGGCGGTTATTGAAAGACATGACATGATCGTTTTCCCTGCAAAAGGACCAAGTACATATTATCACAACGGATATACATGTGGGGAACTACTTTATATAAATTGTTATAAAATTCTTAAACATTAAGGGGCGGTTTGATCTTAGTTTTTTACCTTTGCTATTAATAAATTGAATTTTCATAACCAGGGTTCAAGTTTGAGTATCAAGAGAACTAAGAATCATCCACATATTTAAACTTTATGATTGATTAATATAATTCAAACCTTTGGAAGCACGGTATGTGAAATGTTGTATTGATTCAATTTGTTCAGCCAATATTGAGTTATAAGGTTATTGTGAGTTGTTTTCCCTCGCCTTCTTGTTGAGGACTGAAATGATAAGTAAATGATTAGTCAAGATTTGGGTTTAATATAAACTTATTACCCAAAAATGAGATGGGATTATTATTAGTCAAGACTGGTTGTGAAAAAAAAAGGATTTCTTATAATTCAAAACCAAGTCTTTTGACTAGGTCGTTGTAGTTGAAGAAGATTAAACTTTTCAAATTAGATGTGGTAATTGTTCGATGTGTAGGTAATAAAATATTCACGAGTAAATTATTCTTGTTAATATTTCCTCTCAGTGGATTCCTTCTCATCTTGGTGGTGACATTTTGCATAAAAACATATGTCGAACAGAGAGCCAAAAGGTTGGGTGAAAAGTTAAAGTTAAGCCTTCAGTTGCCTTCGCTTGTGCAAGCCTAAAGAAATAAGTGTTATTTAACATCATAATATTTGTGAGCTTCTATTTTAATGTTATTTCGATTATATTGGTTTTAAACAATTGATGTATGACTAATCAAGTTATTTCATACAAGTTTCTTTAGCTATTTATTATAAGTTTCATGGTTATGGAATGTTGATAAGGATGTAGAAATGATCATAAGCTCTAATGGATAAATATTCTTTCATATTATTTAGTGGATACAATTATTCATATTGACTATGGTTGTTTTAAAGTTAAAGTAAATAAGGAATAATGATGAATTAATGGTACTTTATATTAATGGGATTTAAGAAGTATGACATATAGTGGTGAAAAGTTATTTCCTTTAATCACTTGAATAATTGAGTTTATTAAAGTTTACATATTAAAATAGTAGATTGCAAACATGCAAGTAGAATATGGCATATACTCCATCCTTTCACATGATTAAATGTAATCTTAATGTATGATAACATCATGAGTTGGTAAGTTATTGGACTGAAACGTATTTTAAACTTTGTGCAATGTACTATATTAAAAATAAAGTTAATAAATTGGGTAAGAATGAATGATTAAAATATGTTATTAATCCTTTCAAGGAGAATCCATGATACAATTATCTATAAAACTGGATACATTAGAGTCAATATCTTATACAAAGTAATTGAAGGTGCATTTAGTGTAAAAGAGTGTTATATATAGGGTGTAACCTTACCCCAAGATGCTTAAAAGATTCTTACATAATTGTTTGTTAATATTTTAGGCTAATAGCTTAATAGGTGAGGATTTCATTGTAAATTTAAAATCAAGAAAAAATATCTTAGACATTTTATTATGGCCTATTACAATAAAAGATATGAGAACATCGCATGAGAAAGGATACTAAAAAGGAAAGAAATGTATCTTAATAATGATCTATCATGTCATGTAAATAACAATACTGTCATTATGTGTTTTGTGGAGAAAGTTAAAAAAACAAATTACCCCATATCCCTAAATAGTACTTGCAGATTTCTGGGTGCATTACAAGATTATTTACCATTTCCCAAGTATGATTCCATAAATGTTAAGGTATCAAGGAGTAAATGTGTGTAGTGATAATACTAAAAAGCCATAGATGCCTAGATATGAAGCTATAAATGTTTGTTTAGTGATAATATTATGAAGCGTAAATCTTTGGAAGTTACACAATAAATTCAAATATATGGAGTTTAAAGTTGTCTAGTAAAATATGGTTCGAATTCAACGAAATTTAAATTCTAAATTTGATATATATTTATATAAATGTGTTTATAATGTGATTAATTTAAACTTTGATTCCACACTTAATTAGTTTTATTAATATCTATCTATCTATCTATCTATCTATAAGAAAGGTGACATTTCTCACTCATAAGAAATCCTCTCTTCACACAATAAAGTATATGAATAATATAAGATAGATAAAGATGACATATCAAAATAAAGGTTTGGTAATGTAAACTTTAACTCGTCAATGGATTTTTTTTTATAATGTCTAATATTTAGGATTTTTTAACCATTCAAACTAACCCACATATTATCGATATGAAAGTTATATATTAAATGATAATGTTTTATTTTATGATATTGCATCATTAGTTTGGGTCTTAACAAGCCTTTTATAACATTTCATTGGGTCCCACACTAACTCTTTGAGTTACAATACTATGATGTTATTTAATTTACTGGTACATCTTTATTAAATAAATCCCATAATATGGTAGACTATGAAATCAATACATGTAGGTAACCTTTTTAAAAATCCCACTAGTTAGTGGTTGAGGCCTCATTAAGGGACGTCGACTATGTGGTTAGGATTTTGGTGTGTGTGTGTGTGTTTAATTGTTGAGTGAATATATGAATCTCTGCTTATTTAGATGCTACCTCTTTGGATGCTATCTCTTTAAAGAGGTAAGTTAACAATGCCCTCAATTCAATTATCAATAGTTGTTTCATAGTCTTGTTAGTTCCAAATTATTGTTCTGATTATTTTCTTTCCCAATTTGTATTTCTATACGTTTTTCTCTAAATATTTGATTTCAAATATCAAGGAAAACCATAATTAGTATTAGAAAACATTATTATGCCAATTTGATTAAATTTTAGATGTTTTTTTAGGATACAGGCCTGTTAGAGATATGACATTCATCATGTAAACATGCCATTTAGTAAGAATACACATAAAATATACACGTGGAATCACCTAGGTATACATCGTTATAAACTTTGTTTCTATACATTTGTGTAATACGTCATCCAACATTACGTATGTGGGGATTGATATACCATGTACTATTGATTAAATCAAAATATACATGGATGCACCTAAAATTGGTATTACATAATCTTGTCATCCATCCAATTTGTATAGTACACATAGAACAACATTAGATATATCACTCATGTTAACCAATAATTTAGGTAAGCTGGGTATCGTCTATCTTCCTTAGCTAGTGCTATGAAATATTCAAACAATTACAATAGTTGGAGGCATTAAGTTATATAAAAGAGATATAAAAATTGACCCTACTTTGTGCTTAACATGCTACATAGCCTAGGTTTGTAACACGTAGAATGAACTTCCTATATAATTAGAATATTAGGAACTTAGAAAATTTTCAAATTTTCAATGTAGTAATAATCAACAGGAGTAATACTCCCACCATATTAGAAAAAAATAATATAGTTTCCACCAAAATGATTACATGAGACCTACCTAAAAAGACACCATGAATGATAGTTTTTGTGTCACTCTTGAGTACCTTTCTCATGGACCCTCTAACAAGTCAAAATTTAAGCGATAAAATTATCGTTTATATTATTTTTCGATTTCATTTTGAAAAATTATTTTTCCAATTTCCTTTTTTTTTTAAAGATTCAACCAAATTATATATATAATATTAATTTCCTCTAAAAATCATGAAAATGTTTTAGGAACCACAAAAGAACTAAAATATTTGAATATATTTCAAAAATATGGTCAAATATTTTGCAGTTTCCATTGTAATATTTTCTAAGGTTTCTAAAATTTAACATAATCATAGAATACAAAAAAAATACATATATGTTCTATTGTAGTTTCTCATGAACCATCTCCACAAATTCCTATTGAGACAATGATCATGTTGGAATTACTACTGGATAACCTTTATAGTGGACCCCATGGTCCCATGACACACACCCCCAACATGTAATTCATAAATGAAGTAAAAAAAAATGGTTTAATGTCCCACAAAGTCACTAAACATGTTGACCTATTCAATCAACACAATTAAGATTTGCATGTCTTCCCTCATTGAAGAAGTTGGCATTTATTTTGGTAAGATTGAGAAGTTATAGGGTAAGCATGTTTGAGGGTGGAAATTTATTACATGAAATCCATAAAAGTGGTAGTCAAATTGATGAGGAATTGCAATAATGAAACTCCTTTCTAGATCATTTGCATATTCCTCCAAAAATTATTTTGGTGACACCCCTTTTCTTAATACAAATTTCCAATTAAAAAAATGTATTTCATTATATATCCTTGGGACCATATTTTTGATGACATTCTTATAACCCCCTTTTATTTTTCCCATTAATCTGCTAGCATGAAACAACTCGTATAACCCCTATAGACCTTGTCGAGTGAAATATGAAATATTCTCCAGAGTAACTATTTAAAAATGGGGAACAACGTTGTAAACGTAGATCAACTTCATACAAATTGTTCCAATAAACTTCATGCCACATTCACTCACAAATAATACCCATTCGAACACCACTCTAACTCCAAAAAAAGAGAATGCATGCCACCTTCATAGAAAAGACATACTTGTTCAAACATTAACTGGACTTCACATACAATTATATTCACACCAACATCAAACATAGAGTACCAATTCAAACCCCTCAATCTTGGTGTAGTATCTGCGTGAGGAATCACCTCACATGACAATCCAAGAAATAATAAAATTAAAATACATGTTATTGTTGCAAAACAACAATTCACCCCAGTTAAGAAGTCTAGTTGACCCAAACTAAAAATTAGAATTTCCAGCAAGATAAAGTACAAATAGAAGTCTGACTCTCCTCGTTTGGATGTACAACAATAACCAAGTTCCCTCTAGGTAAAAGAGGATTGCTAAAAGAACTAGGAAACTAATCTCTAGGGTTCTCCACTTGGATAAGTTTCTCATGTATTTCTTGGGGTTTGTGTTATTACTATTTGGATGTACATCAATCTCTATTAGAAGGTGTGATCTCGAGGGAGACAAATAGTTTTGTATATGGTTGCAAGATGAGTGGTTAAACGATCTCCACATTGATTTTGTTTATGTTCTTTGACATTATTTAGTGATCCTGGTTATACTTCTATCAAAATATAGCATGGTATCAGAGAAGTGCTAAAAGAATCCATTGTCAGAAACTAGGCTCCATATTTTGGAGTTCTTTATACCTCAAATGGTCTTGAAAGGAGAATAGAGTGTGTCACCCCTAGAGGGCACATCTTTATGTGGCTTCCAATTTCTGATTGGTGAAGTCTCAATTTTTTACCTAATATTGTTGACTTCAACACCTAGGGGTTCCATATTTGATCAAGGAGCATCGAAACAAAGTCCTATGTTTACTGAATAAGGAGACAATGCTTCCATGGAATTTTTCTAGAAGATAGGGTTAGTTGTCAATTCTTGTAAACTGCTTTATAGATAGGATTTGTTTGATTGTAATAATGGCAATTTACCACTGATATCATGGAATCTTGTAATAGGTTGCTAGAGTATAGGTTAGTTGTAGGTTTACCTGCTTAGGAGTTCATATCCTGTTGTCTCGGATCTGATAGGATTAATGGTGTTCTATTTAATGTAATATGATCTAAATGTTTATACAAAGAGAGATAGAGAGGGGAGTGTATGAGAGTGATTGTGTATGAAAATGGTTAATGGTTGATTGAATGAAGAACATAGTTTCAATTCTCTAGTCATATGTGATTATATAATATCTTCTTTTCAATAACCAGAAGCATGTATAACTTCTCTATGTCAATAAATCTTGTATATTGATAGAAATGATCCAAGAATCCAAGAAGACAAATACGTATTTAGTTGAGCTCAAGAGGAATGAAATTGATCATTTCACAGATCAATTCCTCTATAATTTTCTAAGTAAAAATATGCAATTTTGACATATCTATGGTTGTAGATGAATTCTACAAAATAAAAGTGTACGAAAATGAAGTTCCACACTTGATCAAAGATCAACGACCAGGAAGCATTCCACAAAAGATCGATGGTTCTTAGGAATTGCAGGAAGAGACTTGCAAGAGGAAATTGCGGAAGCCCATTTTTGGGAAAAGTGGGAAGGTGTATCCGTAATCCATAGTTCGTAATCTGATTGAGGAAAGGACCATTGTATCCACAAGATTGTGGAAGTAAATTTTTTGAAGATCGATAATTGCATTCTAATAATCTGCAATTTGCAATTGTGGAAAGGATATTGTAGAAGGGATCTTGTAGAAAGGAAATTGTGGAAAGGAAATTGCAGAAATTAACGTTGCATATCCAAGATTATGGAAAGTTGATTAGGGAAACAAAGTTGCAGAATCCATCTTATAGAAGAAGGTTTTAATCAAAATTCTTTGAGCTAATTAAGAGGATTTTAGGTCTGCTAGCTCTTACCTGGCATCAATTTTGGTATCAGAGCTAAGATATCAAATCCTATATAAGTATTCCACCAAGAAAAGGATGAGAACATGGAGTTCCAGTATGATGTGGTCAAAAAAGACACACTGCAGAGACATATCCAGAAAGAGAATTGAGATAACTCTAAGCTATGATGAAAGCTATGGAGAGAAGAAATTCAGAAAATACAGACACCAACAACGAAGTAGGATTGTCTGAAGAAAAGAAACATGATATTGCTTAAGAAATGAACGTATTAAAGGTGATGGTAAAACCTAATAAAAATCCTAAAGTTGAAGTTTCCATGTATGAAGGTTATTTGAATGTTGAAGAACTTATGGACTAGATGAGTTCTCTAGCAAAGTAATTTTATTTTGAATAAATTGAGCATAAAAAGCAAGTGAAATATGCAGTGAACATACTGAAAGAACATGCAACTATCTGGTGGGATGAAATTCAAATCCACATAGAAAGAAGAGGTAAGTCCAAAATCAAAAGTCGGGATAAAATGTTAGATAAAATTAATTTTTTTTTTATTCCTAAGGATTATCAGATGACTCTCACTAGACAACTACAAAATCTTAGACAAAAGGGTGTGATTGTTAAAGAATACACAAAACATTTCTTTAAGATGAGTATTAGGGATGGACAGACACAAGAGGACATTGAACAAGTGGCCAGATATCTAAATGGACTGAGATATGAGATACAAGATGAGATTAACTTGTTCAATTTGAAGACCATAGAATATGTTTATTAGGAAACCTCTAGGGTATAAGAGAAGCTACTAAGAAAACAAAATAGGAAGAATCAAGGGAGAAGTATAGCAAGAGGAAAAGGATCTCTGAGCAGAAAAGGTAAGTTTTAGAATACTAAAGATGAGGCAGAAGGTTCTAGTAGCCAGCCAACCCAAAAAGGAGGATTCAGTGGAGGAAGGTTTAATGTTAGAGGAAGAGGCAGAAATAGAGAAGTGATATTCTATACATGTGGTGAAATTGGACACATGTCATGGGAGTGACCAAATAATAAAACTACATCTCATAGGAATGAAAACATTGCTGAGGCTTGCGAGGATTCCAATGAAGAGGCAAAGATGAATAATCCTTTCAAGGAAAGAGAATATCTTATGATGAAAAGAGTGTTAGTAAAAATAGAGAAGAAAGTGTAAGAACCATCCTATATAAAGAGTATGTTCAGGACTAAGTGTAAGTCACAAGGGAAGTGTTGCAATATGATTATGGATAGTGGTACTACAGATAATTTGGTTTCCACTAATATGGGAGAGAAGTTGGGATTGAAGAGGATTAAACATCCCGCTCCTTATAAAGTGTCCTGGTTGTAGAAAAGACATCAACTCTTTGTGAATGAGTAGTGCAATGTGAGGCTCCAAATTGGTAATTATAAAGATGTGGTATTATGTGATATAATGTTTATGGATGTATGTAATATAATCTTAGGGAGGCCATCGAAATATGACAAAAACTTTGTTCACGATGGAAGGAGAAACACTTATTCTGTGGAAAAGGATGGAAGGAGTTGGCATACATTCTCACTTTTGAAAGATGAAGCCATCCAAGGAGGTCCAGAATCCAATATTTTGCATATGAATGTGAAGTAATTGTTGCACGTAGTCAAGAAAGAAGAAGAACTGCATTTTTCCCTTATTGTAAAACCAAAGGTAATTTTAACTTCTATAAATTTAGATTATTTTCCTATTGAAGTTAAAATATTGCTTGATGGTTTTCTGGATATTATTGTGGACGAGTTACCAAATGATTTACCTCCTGTGAGAGGTATTAGTCATCACATTGACTTAACACCCGGTGCAATTTTACCTAATAAGGAAGCCTATGGACTTATGCATCAAGAGAATGGAGAGATAAAACAGTAGGTACATGAGCTATTGGATAAAGGTTTGGTAAAATAAAGTTTGAGTCCTTATGCAGTAACCATTGTGATTATCCCAAAGAAGGATTGTGGATGGAATATGTGCACTAATTCCTAGGAAATCAATAAAATCGCTATCAGGTACATATTTCCCTTACCTTGCATTGATGATTTCATAGATTGTCTGAGTGGTTCAAAGTATTTTTCAAATATAGATTTGAAAAGTGGTTATCATCAATTAAGAATAACGGAAGGGGATGAGTGGAAGACTACATTCAAGACTAACAATGGATTTTATGAATGGTTAGTAATTCCATTTGGGCTTACTAATGCACCTATCACTTTTTATGAGATTGATGAATGAGGTCTTGAAAGAGTACACTAGAATAATTGCGATAGTATATCTGGATGGTAGTTTGATTTCTAGTCAGAATAAAGAGGAACATTTGAGACATCTTAAATTGGTGTTGGAAATTTTGCAAAAGGAGAAGTTGATGATAAATATGAAAAAAGTTTAGTTTCCTGAAGAAAGATTTGATTTATTTGGGATTCATGGTTTCAGAAGAAGGGTTGATTTATTTAGGATTCATCGTTTTAGAAGAAGGGTTGAAGTTTGATCCAGATAAGGTGCAAGCGATTATGAATTGGCCAATTCCAGTTTCCCACAATAGAAGTCAATGGTTGGACTACATGTTACAGGAAGGATTGTTATTCATGAATAATAAATTGTGCATTCCAAAATGTTCTATGAGATAAAATATGATAGAGGAGAAACACGGTGGAGGTTTTTCAACTCATTTTAGACAAGACAAAACATCTTCTCAAGTGAGTACTTTTTAGTTTTGTCCAGGAATGCAAAACTATGTCAACAAATTTGTTGAAAACTGTAGGATATGTCAACATGACAAAACAAGGAGACAAAACATTGGAATGTATCAAACCATACCTATTCCAACTAGGCCTTGGGATTCCATCAGTATGGATTTTGTTATGGTATAATTTCCTATAACTCATAGGGGTTATGATTCTATTTTCGTTATAGTAGAAAAGTTTTCAAAAATGGTTTATTTTGTTGCTTGTAAGAATACCAATGATGCGATAGATATTTCTAACTTGTTATTTTCATAAATTGTAAATTTGCATGGTTTTCCTTTAACCATTGTGTCTGGCAAAGATACTAAATTTGTTGGTAATTTTTGGAGAACTTTATGGAATAAATTGGGTACAAATATCAATTTTATATATGCTTATCATCCTCATACTGATGGTAAGACAAAAGTGGTAAATAGGAGCTTGAGAAACATATAGAGAATTCTTGTTTATGAGAATCCTAAACAATGGGATTTTTCTCTTCCTGAATCTTTGTTTGCTTACAATGATTCACCTAACAGGAGCACATGTACAAGTCCTTTTAAAATTTTGTATGGAATGCATCCCACAGGAGTATACAAACTTAAATGTTTGGGAGGACAGGAAAGGGGAAGTGTATATGCTAAATACTTTGCATCTAGTATGCATGAGATACAGAAAAATGTTCAAAGGAAATTGCAAGAAAGTGCTGGACAATCTAAACAGAGAGTAGATTTGAAACCAAGGGAAGATAATTTTTAGGTTGGAGATTTAGTAATGGAATATAATAAAAGGGAAATATTTCCTAAGGGGACTTATTATAAAATGAAACTAAAGAATATAGGACCTTGTAAAATTTTGAGGAACGTTTCTACAAATGCACATGAAATGGAACTTCCTTCTGATCTTCAAATTTCTCCAATTTTAATGTTTCATATTTATATCCTTTCAAAGAGTAAGGTGTTCAAATAAAATAAATGATCTCAGGTGAAGATGGTTCATTTATAGATTAGAAAGTGCAATTACCATATAAATAACAACCACAAATTGAAGCTATCCTGGGCAATACAATTTTAAAGAAGACCAGGAACAATGATTATTTTTAGTATTTGATCAAGTGGAAAGATCAACCATATTAAGATGCACCATGGATGACTAAAGGATATTGCTCAGTACAATATAGAACCTAAAGAACTAATGAAGAATTATTTTATTCCCCCAAAGTATGATGTGCGAGCATAAAGACAAAGTCCCATGTTTGATAAATAAGCAGTCAATCCTTCCATGTAGTTTTTCTAGAAGATACGGTTACTTGTCGATTCTTGTAATCTATTTTATAGATAGGTTTTATTTGATTGTAATAATTTCAATTTACCACAGATGTCCTTGAATATTATAAGAGGTTGATCAAGGATAGGTTAGTTGTAGGTTTACTTTCTTAGGAGTTCATATCATGCTGTCTCAAACTTACATGTTTAATGGAGTTCTATTGAATGTAATAGGATCTAAGTGTGTAGACAGAGAGAGATATAGAGGACAATGTATGAGAGTGAGTGTGTATTACAATGGTTAATGGTTGATTGAATGAAGAACATAGTTTCAATTATCTGCATATATGCAATTATCTAATATCTTCTTTCCAAAAACCAGAATCCTAGAAATATTCTTGGTGTCAATGAATATTTTATATTTATAGAAATGTTCAGAGAATCCATGAAGATAGAGACATATTTAGTCCATATCAACAAGAATGAAATTGATCATTTCATAGATCAACTCGTTTATAATTGTGTGAGTAAAAACCTATAATTTCGATAGATCTACGGTTGTAGATGAATTATGCAAAAGAAAAGTGTACGAGAATGAAGTTTTGCACCTGATAAGAGATCAACAGCTAGGAAACCTTCCACAAATGATTGATGGTTCTTAGGAGTTACTAGAGGAAAATTGTGAAAGCCCATTTTTTGAGAAAAGTGGGAAGGTGTATCCACAATCCACAATCTGATTGCGGAAAGCACCGTTGTTGCTACAAGATTACGGAAGTTAAGTTTTTGAATATTGAGAATTGCATTCTGCAATACACAATCCTCAATTGTGGAAGGGATCTTGCGGAAAGGACCTTGCAGAAGGGATATTGCGGAAGGGATCTTGTGGAAAGAAAATTGCGGAAAGGAAATTGTGGAAGGAATCAATTGAAAAAATTGAGGTTGTGGAACCAATCTTATGAAATATGGTTGCGAAAGCAGAGTTATGGAATCCATCTTGTAGAAGAAGGTTTTAATCAGTAGTCTTTAATCTGATTAAGAGGATTTTAGGTCTACTAGCTCCTACCTTCCATCAACATTCTTGTTTATTTTTGCATATTTTTCGCTGAATATTACCTTGCTCCAACTCACTTTGGTAGGGTGCAACTATCTATGGAAGTAGAGTTCATATCTGTAATTTTTCATTTTTGACCTATTCTCTACGAGGATCGATAAACTAGGGTTTCCAATTTTTAGTTTTTATGTCCACTAATACGGGAGAAGATTGTGTATTAACCTTTCCTCGATAAGGTGGATCTCTCTATGGAATCAATATTTCAAGTATCCAAACTTCAAATTTGACCTAGCTCTTGCTAGGGTTTATGAAGCAATTTCCAAGTAGTGGTTAAGAACATCAACATGAAGGTTGAACATAGACTTGATAAGGCTTCCAATTCTAATGTTTTTATTAAAAAAATTATGAGGATATCCCAGAACAAAATAAGAATACGTGTCTCTCTCGTATCCATTGCTTCAAATTTCAGATGGCTGGTCACTATGTTGTATAATGACATGGTTCAAATAAAAGGAATAATGATCATACCTAGTTTTTCCTCCAATACTCCCTATGTTGAGGTGATTATATGGATATCTAGATTGCGATGGACTCCCATCAAGAAGATGAATATTGAAGGATTCTCATGATTCCTACCATGAGGTAGTGGGATCCCACTCACAAGGAAATAAAAGATAAATATTTGGACTTAGTGCTTTTATAGATTAGATTTGGTTGATTTGAACATATTTTGTATATAGATCTATATTCCTAGAATTAGGAAGATTGTTAAGCATGTGAAATAGTTCCTTTATTGATTAAAAGAAGGTTCATTTAGTATTTGTTATGTATATAATTGTGTAATAGTTGATAATATTGCACAATTTTCCATAGGCCTATGATGGAGCTAGTCAAGGATGATATATTTTTCTTACATGCTTAGAGTAGTGTACACTCTTGTACATTTGATGAACTTAATTATGCAATGTCGCTCACCATTTGGCAGGATTTGAACCTTATGGAAACAACCATATGATATGGCCTACAAGAAAAGGCTGATGAGATTTGTTCTAAAGGACAAGTGATCCTGTTGATATTCAGAAATAACAGATGGATAAAAGTAGGAAGCTTCTAGAACATGACACTCATCCTAGGAAGAAGAATGCATTTTGGTCAAAAAAATTAAAGGGAATTCATGATTGTTTAGAAGTAACAATAGACATATGGGGACTGAATACATCCATATATATGTAGATACATGACCCACAAGATTATATGATTTCATGTATATATTGGCAATTGGGAGTAGAAGGCTCCAATGGATGTTGTCCTCTTTACTACAAATGTTCGTTTCTTCGACGGTTATGGAAAGTAGTTACTTTTCAATTAGAGTCATGATAGATGGATCCTGTAGGATGAGAGTTACACAGTCAATTTATAAGGAGACAAACAGATTTATTCCATGAGATGAGGATATTTGACTATTCCATCACTTATTGATGACAGCTAAAGGATCCTTGATGTACTGGTCATCACCAGGATAGCTACTCACATGTTTCACATGGATTATTAGATGCAGAGGGAGCATAGTTATCCAACATAGAGGGAGGAATCCCAAACACCCTAATATGGGATGGGGAGACCAATCTCTTTATAATTTTTCTTATACAACTGATATATGTGGAGGACTATAGTTTTTTAGAGGATTCTATAAGAGAACACTAGTACTTGTATGAATTAGGATTGGATTGAACTTTAATCCATGGGAGTCTATGATGGAGTGGGAGATTAGTACCATGATTATATAACTCACTAAGTGGGAAGGGTTTTTATACATATACCATGCATTCTCCTGATCACTTTGAAATAAGTGAGGATATCTCTCAGACATCCTGATATGGGATGGAGAACCCAACACATGCTTCATGCATTCTCTCACTCACTTTGAAAGAAATGAGTAGATCTCTAAAACATCCTTAAAAAGGATGGAGAGGATGGAACACACTAGTAAATAAGTGTGGGTTATTGTTGGATCCATGATTATACCTTGGATAAGATGAAAAATTGAGTCCTATATGAACACCTATTGATAGTGATGGTGATCCTGTGTGAACTAGTGAGTCCTAGGTGAACACTTGTGGATTGTGATTCTATGTGAGCACATGTAGATTGTGACAATGATTCTATGTGAACTATCAGGTCTTGGGTGAACCCTATGGATGGTGATTCTATATGAACATCCATGGGAGAGAATTATGTGTGAACACCTATGAAATATGATGGTGATTATGTTTGAAAACCTATAGAAAATGACAATGATTCTGTGTGAAATCCTAAGTCTTCTATAAACACCTATGGATAGTGACAATGATTCTTTGAAATATTCTGATTCGTGTGTGTGTCTAAACACTTGTGAACACCTATGGATGGTAATAAGGATTTTATGTGAACTCCTGAGTTCTAAGTGAACACTTGTGGATGGTGATTTTATGTGAACACATGAGTTTTGTGTGAACTACGGATGATTCTGTGTGAACATCCTATCCTATGTGAAAATATTGTTCCGTGTGAATTGATATGAGTCTTATGGCAACTCTAAGTTATTCTATGTGAACATCCTATCATGTGTGGATTGTAGGGATCTATATGGATTGATATGAGTTATGTTGGAGTCTCTGGGTTGGTTCCCAATAAACATTTTGGTTGGGATACTTGTCACTGGGTTGGTGTGCAACAACCCTTGTGGTTGAGACTTGTTATTGGGTCGGTGGCCAACAACCTTGTGGTTGGGAGACTTGTCACTAGGTTAGTACGCAAAAAACCTTATGATTGGAAGAATTGTCACTTAGTTGGTTCCTAATAACCCTTATGCTTGGGAGACTTGTCACTATGTTGGTGACCAACAACCCTTGTGGTTGGGAGACTTGTTACTAGGTTGATTACGAGCAACCCTTGCAGTTGGGAGAATTATGACTTGTAGCCCATGTGGACATGATGAAAATATCACATAAAGTCATATTCCTTATGATCCCTCATATGATTGTAGTCCTTGTGTATGTTATGATGTTTTATCCAATGTGGCCATCATGAGGTTGTATCCCGTGATGTGTCACTGACTCACTAGTGGTTGTATTCCTAGTGAGTGCTTTTGTCTATGTTGACGAATGTTGAGTACATGCATGTTCACTTACAAAATGGGTTTATATGCTCTCTCTCTCTCTCTCTCTCACTCTCACTCTCTACCCATACCCCCCCACTTCTCACCCTCCTACCCCTACCTACTCACTCTATCAATTTCTATATTCTACTTCCCCTACAACTAACACCCCATTATTTATCTCTCCTAATGCATATCCCCCTACAATTAATGTTGTTCCCCATATCCTTTGTTTACAACTAATTCCCCTCCTACTCTCTCAGCCTTAACTCAATCCCCCTCTCTGTCCCCAACCCCACTCCTACACCCGTACCGATAACGAATCCCCTCTCTTACTCCCCCATCCTCCCTCTATTCCTTACTTACACCCTCTCCCCTATATTTCTCTTCCAACCCTCTATAACCCCCTTCTTTCTCTCTTAATCCCCATCCCTTGTAAACTATAGTTAACTCCCACTATAATACTAAATAATAACACACACACATTAATAAGGTGTGTCTGTTATTAACACATGTGCAATATTTCATGCATAATATAAAAAAAACTTTTTCATCCCAATATTGTCTCACCAAAACATGAAAGTTGTTGTTTTCACACACAAACCCCATTAAAAAGATTCTCTTGCAAGTGATATTTATTTCTCACAATATATATACACTATTTTTACATTTTTTTCTATTAGAACCTATTGGATATACTATTTTTAATTTCAAGATTTTGGAGATGGGTATCAAAACAAATAGAGAAAAAAAAGTTTAAGAGACTAGAGTTTCCCCTTCAAAAGGTCCATGAAATAAGAGAGAAGACAAGGTTGGGTATGGAAAAATTTTTGCATCAAAGGAATCCCCTCATATCGATTCTGGGCCATTCATAATCCATATAATAATATTCCATCAATAAGAAATGATCCAATTGATGAATAATATATTTAAGATTTGGTCTATTGCGGGTATTCGCTTGGGGGTATTAGACAAGATAGTCCTCATGTTAAAGATGCATTTGAACAATCATATGTTCAACATATAGAAAGAAAACATGTAAAATGTATCCCCAATATTGATTCTGAAGTCAATACAGTACTACAATCTACCATTGATGGGATTCACACATATTTTCCACTTTCCTTACTTAGACTATCTAGTGAATGTCAAAGAACGCCTAGATGTATTCAAGTTAATGAAATTATTCTATCATCCCTAGAATATAAGTTACCAACATGAGCTATTGATTGGTAGTGTATCAAATCTATCAAATACTTTTTTGAATAAAAAAATGATGGATGCAAATGTCATTTATGGTTGGATTTTGTAAAATCATATTGTTTAGCTGTTGTTAGAAGAATTTTGGGCATAAAGATAGTTAAAGTCTCAGATGCTAGTAATCATGTTTTTAGAAATATTAAAGTGGATTTTAATACAATTGGAAAGTATACCCATTCAAAATATTATAATGTCTCCCATCGTGTTTTATCATAATCAATAGTAAACAAGTACACAAGGCATTGTTGATTGTTGTCATGCACATTTAACATTTTTTTACTAAATAGAAAAAATATTGTAAATTAATATATTATAATATATAGTATTAACAACAAAAATCAAATATATTGTTGGTCCACCATTGGAAGGTTACCCCATTTAGAAAAAAAATTAATTGATGTTATCAAGGAATTAGTACAAAAGTTTTGGCATTACAATACAATGCCTTCATTGAATCAAATAGATTTTCTAAGGTTGAGTAAAAGTACTAGTGGTCATGTGCCCCACATTAAGTAATTCCTTGACATGAAACAAAAAAATCTCTATGAGAGATTCAAGGTTGAACATGACATAGAATTAAACTTAGGCCAAATATTATTTGAGAAATGTAATCCTTGGTATGTTAGAATATTCTTACACCGAAACACATATTGTTGTAGATACCATGTAGACTATAACTATTTTTTTGATGCACATATACACATTCGTTGTGTTTTCTATACTAACATTGTGCAATAGCGTTCATCCATACTACTACAAGTTTCATCAACAAGTTTATCAATAGTGTCATGTGTCAAAGGCGAGATGAAAAAAAATATTACGGGAAATATTATATATAAGCAACTTGCTCTAGATGCACTAGATTTGCATTATTGCGTTGGTGCATTCATGAAATCAAGGAGAACGAATTTGGGAGGGTGATAGTAGGTATGTATAGCTTAAATTATGTTACGTATCAATTACAAAATGATTTTCATAGAAAAAGGTTGCATCCAGGTGAGTGAAGATACTTTTGTTTGTTACCGCACCTTCAAAATTTTCATAAATATTTTAAAGGTTGGAATGCAATTGAATATTTATCTCTATCTCAGTATATATGAGTATGTGATTTTATGAAGGTTTTTTTGTTAAAACCAAACTATATGTTAAACATCTGCTTGTAGCATGATGGAAAGATGAACAGTTTTGAATATGAAGAGACATTTCCTATAGGTATTATATTGTTAGTTGTGGATGGCATTGATAACTACACCATTCAACCACATAATCAAATCTAGAGCTAGTATTATCATTTGGATCAATTTAAAATAATGGTACGTATCACATATAGGCATGGGATAGATAACACCAATGACAGGAGGATAGTAGTGAAAGAGACAAATTTATACATGTGATGATAGATTCCATGACCTACATTATGTGAAATATTGCTTTGATTTCAAGTGTTTTATGATAACTTAAATCAGAGAGGTATACAAATGTATTGACATTGATTATGTGAAATATTGCTTTGATTTCAAGTGTTTTATGATAACTTAAATCAGAGAGGTATACAAATGTATTGACATTGGATATGGTCAGATGGCTTTTTCAACAAATTCAAAAATTCATTTGTATTCCAAAGCTTGAGTATTTTGCACAAGACATACAATGTACAATATATTGGAAACTATTTTGAGACTCGGAATAATAAAGGTGAGAATGATGGGGTTAGTGCATGCATAAAAAATGAAATATGAACAAAGTAGATGGGTTTTATAACAAATTTCCATATTCTAGATGAAAAATCCATAGTTCAGTGATGCTTTAAAGTAATTTCATTTCGTGATCAAGAGAAACAAAAATTAACAAGGACATGACACGTACTAAGAAATATCTGTCAAGCGATCACATAGATCGACCACTATCATATCATTGCAACATAGTACAAGGAACTAGTGCACTTGTTTCAATTTGAAGCCCAAACAACCCTTCATTCGAAATATGCAATCCAAACTTGATTTCTTTTGTTGGCCTTGTAGAAACAACGAATGGGATGACTGTGAATCAATTCATTGGGTTGATGAATGATACCATGTATCACATGTGGTAGAAACATGTGTATTCATTGAAATAACACAATTAGAGGAGGGTCAATAATATATTTAGGAAAACTATGATCATATCTTTGACCTTGTAAAACTAGGTAGATATATATCATATCGTATGTAAGAATTTTATTTTATTTTGATTTATGTTATCAAACTCATACATATTTTCACTTGACCAAAGATTGTATTTTTCAAAGGACAAATATATGCATTTGTTACCTCAAAAGACAAGGAATGGGGCACTGGTTACTGGTTTGCATGATGCATACAAATCTCAATAAATTTTTAATTTATGGTGAAGGTATTTATTTTCTATCTGGTTCAATGCTTTCTAAGGGTGAATATATGACACACGACGAAATGTTAAGAGAAAAACTAATGGTTTCCCCTGCCACTAACCCCATGATGATGATTATGAGCCATGATTTTTTGGTTGGTTTAATGGTTTCTAAGGGTGAATATATGACACATGATGAAAATAATAATGAAAATTATTTTATGTATATTAAAAATATGAGTTTTAATTAATGAAAATAATAGTACATATGTTGCGTATTTTGTGATATATATTGTTAGGTATTTTTTTTAGTTGAAAAACACGTGCGGACGTGCACATATTTATATATATGAAAAGGAGGAGGAAGAGGATAATGAGATTGGATTATTTTTACATTTATATTATTTATCCACAAACTTCTTGTGATTGAGTGTTAAAATAATATGCATATTAATGACTCATTTTTTCAAATTTAGTGTTTAGCTTGCACTGTTGTTTTTCTTTTAATTTTAATATTGACTATAACGGTGGGAAAATCATATTGATATTGAAAAAAAATGTTAAAGAATTTTTTTTTTTTTGAGAAGTATGTTGTTCTAACCTTTAAAAAAAATATTTCTAAATAAACTTGGAAATAGGAAAATCCAAAAATATTTTATTATTAATAATTTTAAAATTAAAAGAAATATGTTTTCTACATTCTTCTTGGAGTCTCAACTTCCACCAATTGAATGTAGTTTTATAATTGGGTATTTAATGTACAACTATATGTTAAAGGACATGAAATACCCATAGGCTTCCTAACATTGCTTCAAATATAGGTAAACTTTACTTGGGACTTGAAGGTGTTGGACTAAATATACAAATTCTTATATTAGTTATGGAGGATTAATAAGATGTCTCCTAGAATAGTAATTCAATTAAAAGCATAGTCACAACCAAATTTAAAGATAAATTATGTTGCATTGAATAAATTGTTGGGCTTGTGAAGACACAGAGAATCACACCTGCAACATAGAAAACATGAAAACAATGGAAATCCCACAAGACATAGCAATTTTTACATGGTAAAACCTTGACGATTGGTCAAGGAAACATCGAGAGCGAGATGGAATTGGTCTTATTATTGTTCAAACATTGAGATTAGAAATTACCAATAACATGCTTACAATCCATGACATCACTGTATCAACCTCTACAGGATATATATATATATATATATATATATATATCTTCACATTTACATAAAACTAATTCTATCAATTAGTGAGTTGTCATATTCTATTTCAGAATGATTTGTTGTTACAAGCTTAAAAATAATAGGTTTTAGGGAATTTTGTATCCTATTTTTTAGGTAATTTGTTGTCGTCATTTGAAAAATATACACCTTGCTAATGATTTATGCAATACCTTTCTGAAGTTTATTAATCACCTTTTTTGCAATCTAAGAGAATACAAACACCAATGCAGCTTCTCTAACAGTACATGTTTGGTAAAAATTTTGTCATGATGGAATTTCTCAAAGGTTACTCCAAGTTCATCAAAACTTGAAGTAGATATTATTTTTTTGAAACCGTGTACAAATTTTGAGTCAATGTATCCACAAACTAATCAACTACAACCATTAAAAGTGATAGAATAAGCACTTGTGCCTCTAAGGTACAAAAGTATCCATTACATTATTCCCCAACCTAGATTTTCCATGCATCTACCAGTAAGATCAATTGCATGTGAAATATACATGATCTTGTAGATAATATTGCATACTGAAAACCTACTTCACTAACATATGATACACGTGACATATAATCATTTCCTTCCTTATTTATAGGAAAAATTTAAAGAAAACTTAAAATAGAAAGGCAAAGGGATATTTTCTAGTTTCACATAAATTCCTACAAAATTTCCGAGGTATATCCTCCTCAAACATTTGTTATGATAACCAAATGTTACAATTTTTCTTTTCTCATTGTATTTTTGTTCCCAATATTAGTTTGGTAGCTCCTAGATCCTTCATATCAACCATCCTAGCTAGATTTTACTTGAACTTGTTGATCTCAAACATGCTTATTCTTTATACAAGCACATCATTGCCATATAACACCAAGATAATGGACACACTATTATTCAAAATTTTTAGTAAAACACAATGATCATACCCACTTATTATGAAATTTTTGCTCGCCATGTAGGAATCACACATCTTGTACCATCGCTTGGGAGCCTACTTCAAACCATACAATTACTTATTGATTATGCAAATAAATATTCTATTGCAATCTCAAGCATTTATTTTTGGTTGTTCCAAATAAATGTACTCATCCATATCTCTGTTAATGTTGTTTTTTTGGGTAAGAGGATCCCACAATATGTTTTCATTAAGTTGATCTCCATATTCAATGAAGATAATTATTGTACAAATTCAATGTCATGCACTAATAATTTCCACAATAAAAAATTTGATATATATATATACTCTTTCACCAATAACGTAGCATGCAACATAAATACAATGTTTCTTAACTGTATAGTAAATTATACTAGTTTTTTTACTGATATTTGACAAGTTATAAATTATGTGTATGTTTGCATGGTTATCAACATTTTTCCATCACACCTGAAGGTGATGTTCTCAAAACTTTTTATACTTGTCTTATTATATTTTTTTCTAAGGGATTTCTTAGCCCTAAGGCTAAGTCTTGGCCATACCCTTCAAACACTAACTTCAAAACATGATGTTAGTTTCATACTTTTATGAAGAAGGAAATGTTTTGGGAGACTATGGTTTAAAGTCTTGATCCCATTACTTGTATTGAATTAATGTTACATTGATCCAATGTATAACCATGGTATTTTGCACAATGTGTAAGGAATACGGATAAAATATCTAGAATTAAAGGTTTAAACATAGTTGGGACTATGAGGTTTAGTCAAAGGTTGATCTAAGGAAACAAAATCATTGACATGTTATAAAAATATTCTTTGGCCATGCGATACATTGGGAGGTAAAAGGTTATGATTTGGTTTGACTTTGTAATAAAGGTTTGCCTTGGTTGTGAGTCCACAACGCAACCAGGAATTTAAACGCATGCCTTAGATTTAATCTCGGCCCTCCAGTTGTCCTACACATTGGCAAGGGTTTTTATAGGGTTTAATGTGGTTCTCTTCCTTTACGAACATTTCATTTCGATGTTGTTTGGTATGCAACTCCTTTGTAAGGAATCTATTCCTTCCATGGTTGCACTGAGTAGTTTCACCCTTTAAAAATTTACCCAATTTCTAAAAATGCATTTCTTGTTTGCTGCAGAGGTGTGTTGGACATTTTCTTGGAGTTGATTGTTATCTGAAAAACTCATCCGTGCTGGTTGACAGTGAATTGAAATCAGTCTATATTTTCCATGGTATTTCGACTTCCTTTAACTTGGTAAGTTTGACTTATCTATGTAATGGTTTTCTTAAATTATTTTTAGTGCTAAGGAACCAACAAATGAATGAGCTGGTTTTATTGTTTTACTTTGCAGGTAGAGAAGGGATAAGGGGATCTAGGAGGATTCAACCCATGGCCCTCTCTACAGTCAAACAAGGTAATGAAAAATTAACTCCATTCATTTGTATTTACATTTTTTAAATCAAGTTACTGAAGGTTCTAACTGCAATGTTCGTGTTTATAGGTTTGGGGAATAAAATGACGGTGACAACAGGTCACCTCCTTCTAGTCCTTCTTATTTAAACATTAAGGTGAGTACAATAACATGTTACTTTGTTCATCATTTTCTTAGGAAAATATTTACTTTAACCGCCATCTGACCTAAAAATTTTGTCTATCTTTGTAGGTTGATCTTGTTTGGATGCTTTGTATCTGCAACACTGCCTCATTTATCCGTAAGGTGACTAGGTTTAATCCCATGAAGGAACCAATAATTTTCCTCATTTTCAAGATAATTTTAACTATATATTTTAGTTTACCCTTTATGTGTTTTCATTCTACCAGAAAAAGGGTTTTGTAGCCTCTCTATTTAATCATTGTCTTAACTATTTTTATGTGTGTAATTTTTTATAATAATGTGGATGCCATTTTCGATTGTCTTACAACCACTCCCTTTATAGAATTAATGCAAACTATTTTACATGTTAAGGTTTTGGGAAATCGTGGATGCCACCTTTGATGGACTTAAAGCCACCCAGTTTCCAACCCTGTTTGGTTAATTTGATATTTAAATAATTAATATGACCCCCTTATGGATCTGTATCATTTTATTCTTTCTGAGTTTTTGGTGGTTAATAATATTTGTCATGATTTTATTGATACAAAATAAATAAAAACGACCCCTAAGGTTGGTATCAGTTTATTAATTTTCAATTTCTTGACTGTTGATGATAATACCTATCATTATTTAATTTATATCGTGGCTTCCATGTTATAATGGTCTTACTACCATGTATTAGATATTTTAAAGGTTTCATTGTTTGTGAAAGAGATGTAAACTATCGAGTCGATTTGTTTTAATTAAAAGAATATTCCTTAGGTCACATACCCGTAAGATGAGGCTGTGCAAAATAAGATCTATATTCTTGAGTTGTCTTCATGGTTATAACCAATCTAAAAGATTTAGTAAACCTAACTTTAGTCATGGAATGTTAGTTAATTAATATAGTAATTAGATATGGATATGTAATTTATTGTACTTCATAATGGTTACTTTGATCTTGGTAATATCGATCAGTTTTGTGGTTTTGAGATGAGATAATTCTTACAAGATTCTAACTTGGATTTAAAAATCCTCTCAGCTCTTATTCTATAAATTAAGAAAATCCTAAACAAAATAGGTTATAGATATTTTGATTTATGCAATTGGATACTCTAATGTTATATTCGATTTATTTTGATTCAACGATTTCTCTGTGATTTTGTTATAATAATTAGAGAAAGTTCCTTTTGTCATCTGTATTGTAATTTAACTAAAATTTTACTGGAACATAGTATGATTTTGGCTTTTAAATGATTTATTCTAAATATTGTTGTAGAAACATAAGCAATGTTAATGTAGATAATTTAACTAGATCTAAGGTAGTCCTTCATTTTGATTTACTAGTCATGTTAACATTAAAACATTATATGAATCTCGGATTCGGGTATGGATGCCCAAACATAGATTCGCTAAGAAATACTAAGTTCATGGATATACAAAAATGAAATAAAATTAGCTTACTTTACATGAATACATTAAATAAAAAAGATATTTGAAACACATACATAATAGAAAAGACATTGAAGCAGATGGATAATAGGAACAATATTTGAAACATATGCGTAGTAGTATTGTTGTATAAAGAAGTAATAAGATGTATAGTTAACTTGAGATTCTACTTAAAATAACTTAGGAAGATAAGAAGTAGAATAGGGAAACTAACACAACTGTTAGGAAAATAAAGATGGAATAGTCGTTACTCCCAACCAATTCCTAGAGAATCCAAGTCTCACTTGCTTGAAAACTATCGATCCATTTCGTTGAACCACAAGAGAAAAATCCACTTAATGCGTCATCTCTTCCATTAAAAGATCAGTTCCTCATCCATGACCATCCTCTTTCTTGCTAGATGGAAATACTATTATATAGTATTTTTCCTAGGACTTGGTCATTTATGAGCTTCCTACTCTTTAGCACTCCACAAGTAGTTGTGACTTGATTTTGGGGAATATTCCTCCTACATATTCACTTCTCACTCAACAACATTAGCCACTTATCTTTTCCTCTTGTGGGTCAACAAACACTCTCTCAAAAACTATTCCATTTGTAATTCCCTCCAGTATTTTTAATTAATAAAATAATAATCCATTACATTTATTTTTGACATCCTTGTCAAAACTATTTAAAAAAAGTATGCAAAAAAGAATAATAACAAATTACTTTAAATTCAATGTATTACATACACCTCTCTTTAGAGGATAACATCGTACTTGGTGTTATTATTTTTCTATCTTTATTGTTCCATTATTTCATCTTGAAATAGGATCGAATATGCCGCTCGCATATCACATTCCAATTCCCAAGTGGACTCTTTCAGACTAAGGTGCTTCTATTGCACCTTGACTTGTCAGATAATACAGTTCAAGAGTAAAATTTTTTACTTTCCAGAATACGTTCCGGTGCCACCTGGAACTCTCCTTCATGTTCCACTTGTATAACATTCCAATCAATTACGCAAGGAGAATCATGAACATACTTCTTCAAAATGGAAACCTGAAAGACATTATGTACTTTAATCATAGGCAGTAAGGATAACTAGTATGATACTCACCCTACATTTTCCAAAATTTCAAATGGCCCACAATACCTAGGTGCCAATTTTTAATACTTTCCCAATATTACAAAACTTTTCTTGGGTTTTACCTTTATATATTCATGCTCTCCTACTCGCAACTCTCGAGGAGTTCTTTCCAGGTCAACATAACTCTTTTTCCTATCTTCGACATCTTTCAAATTTTGTTGTACCTATTTCATTGTTAGTTCCATATCATTTAAAAATTTAGGTCCTAACATTAACCTATCGACTAGGATTATCCAATAAATTAGAGTGTTACATTTGTGTCCATACATTATTTCAAAAGGATTGATTCCAACTTATACTTGAAAATGATTATTGTAAGAAAATTCTAGTAAGTGCAAGTAATCTTCCCACCTACTCGGTTTCTCCATTATGTACATTCTAAGCATGTCTTCTAGAATATGGTTTACTCTTTCATTTTCCCATGTATTTTTGTATCATACACAGTGGTAGAATTTAATTGCATGCCTAATCCTTTAAACAAATCCTTCCAAAAATTTCTTGTAAACTTTACGTCTCTGTTTGAGATTGTTACCTTAGGTACACCATGTAACCTGAAAATTCTTTCATAAATATATATGCAATGATAACAACCTTATAAGTAGATTTTATAAGAATAAAGTGAGCTACTTTACTTCATTTGTCCACTAGGACCATGATTGAGTCGCGTTGCTTAGAATTTTTAGGCAAACCAATTATGAAATCCATGTTGATTCTTCGCATTTCCATTTTGGAATTGGTAGTGGTTGTAGTAACCCTACTGGATGTTAGTGTTCTTATTTTACATATTGGAATTTGATGCAACGAGCTATATAAGTCCTTTCTAGTCATAGTGACCATTTTTTGGTATCCATGGTGTCCTAAATATTGTCGTTTATGTAACTCATTCATAACAGTTAATTTATTTTTTGTTTCATTTGGTACGTATAATATGTTTTTATGTAGCACTAACCCTCTCCCATTCAGACAAAAATCTATTTTTATTTGGTTCCTTTCACTTTCAACAATCTTTTCTTTTAGGTATTTGTATTCATTATCAAAATTTTCTGCATTTAAGATTTTATTTTTTAAATCTGTTTCGTAGCTACTACTTGCGAATAGTAAATTTGCATGACTACTGAAAGGAATCGCAAATTTGTTCTCTTTCCATTTTATATGTTTTTTTTAAGTCATATTCATTTAAAAATTACAATCACCTAGATTGTCTAGCATTTAGGTTTTTTTGATCAAAAAAGTATTTTAAAATTTTGTTATCTAACATTAGCAAAACTTTTCTTTCGATGAGGAAGTGCTGGCACATCTTTAGTGCATGTACAATTGCGACAAGTTCTAAGTCATGTTTAGCATAGTTATTCTCATGTTCTTTTAACATTATAGACTCATGGGACACGTCGTACTTTTCTTGAATTAACACTATGCGTAATCATTCCTTACATCCGTGGATGCATACAATGAAATATTTAAAAGGATCAACAATTTTTAAGATAGGGCCGGTGGTTAACATGTTCTTTAGTTTATTAAATGTTTTGGTAATAACCCGTAATCCTATGAACAATCTTATGTTAGTTACATTTTTAGGAACTGACCATTCAATGATAACCTTAATATTTTTGGGGTCGACAGATATTTCCTCTTTAGACACTACGTGTCCTAGATATTTAAATATTTGTTTAAAAAATTCACATTTCGAAACTTCGTAAATAGTTCTTGTTCTCTTAACAATTATAAAATTATTCGTAGTTGTCCTTCATGTTCTTGATTATTCTTTGAGTAAATCAATATGTCACCGATGCAGATGACTATGAATTTACTTAAGTAGTTACTCATAATACTATTCATTAAGCACATAAAATTTGTAGGTGTGTTCGTTAAACCAAAGGTCATTACAACAAACTCCTAATGACCATATTAGGTTTTAAAATAAGTTTTAAAGATGTCTTCATCATTGATCTGTACTTCATCTGTACCTAATGGTATCCAAGACTTAAATCTACTTTGGAGGGATTGTTTCCCCTCAAAACGGATCAAATAGATCATGTATCTGGGTAAAGGATATTGATTTTGAATAGTCATCCTCTTTAATGGCCAATAATCTATGCCTAATATTAAATTTCCATCTTTCTTCTTTACAAATAAGACCGGTGCTTCTCAAGGGGAAACACTAGGTTGAATGTATTGTTTATCAATTAGTTCTTGCAATTATGATTTAAGTTATGCAAGTTCTATTATATCCATTTGATAAAGATATTTTGATGCTGGTACTGTTTCTAGTATTGGGTCGATTGTAAATTCTATGCCACTTTTTGAAGGTAGTCCAGGGACTTCTTCTGAAAATATGTATTCAAAATATTTTAAGATCAATATATACTCTATGTTAAGTTTGTATTCGTTATCCTTGTCACCCATTACGTAGACTAAAAATAATTTACATCCCTTACATAGACATATTTTCATATTCAAGGAAAATATTTATCTAATGGTAACCTTTCTGGGAATTCCTTTTACTTTAATTATATTGTGATTATCATCCATGTATGTAAAATTTTTATCATAACATTTTAACATAACCTTGTGTTTTTCTAACTAGTCCATTCCTATCAACAAATATTAAGAACCTAATGGTAAGATATTTAGATCAACATGTGTATTCAAATTATTCATTCAAATTATTCATCATAATTTCACAGTATTTCACATAACTAGTAACCTTTCATTTGGTACCTGTAGCTAGATGTACCAGCCAAGATTTTTCAAATTTCCTGTGACAATTTACACAATTCAACAATACTAGGTGATACATAACTCAAACTTTCACTTGGATCAATTAGTATAGAAATGGGTTGACCTTTTATCGTACCTTTGATTTTGACCATTGAATCTTGATGGTCTCCTTGTTGATTCTCCAATGCAAAAATGATTCTAGGCATGCTTCTTAGCGTATCCCCAAATGTAGTAGCTTCTTGAATGGAGTGAACATTATTAAAACTTTTATTTCTTATGGGTCAGTCCTTAAAATAATATGGTTGGCCATATTTCCAACATTTTAATGGTTCCCTCTGTGTAGTAAGTTTATTAAAGGTAGTTGGAGGTTCTCTTTCTTTTGTTGCGGAGTTTTGCGGTTTAAAGAATTTATAAACATTTCATTGATAGCCTTCGTAGTTATTCCCAGTATTTTTGTAAAACTTAGTATTCTTCTTTCTTTCATCAAATTTCTCACGTATTTTAGTTTTCCAAATAGTTGCATTTTCATTTTTATTCTTACTTCAATCATAACATAAATTCACTTTTCTCATCGTGTCTTCCAATTTTTGTGTATTGTCGTACTCAATTCTTTCTTTAAACATAAGGGGAAAGAAACTAAGAAATCAATGTATTTTTGGTGTTTCATATATTATATAAGGCACATAATAAAGAAAACTTAGGAATTTACACTAATACATAATATCAAAATTACGACGGTTTTTTGTTGCTCTTTCCACGTTTTGTCGTCTCAATTGCAACAATAATGGTCGCACCATTTCATGGATATAACAACAAACTTTATATGCCGTTGATATAGATACAAAAACTGGCTACCATGTATCTTCTGTACGGTGCCCTTGAAATTGATTTTTTAGAATTGATTTTCCACATTTCGTTGCTCTATCAACAACAGGTTCGTCTCTATAACAATGAAAATATGGCCAAAAATTGCTTGAAAAAATCTAGTTTCCATGCAAAATCGCAACTTGTCTTCTCTACAGTGGCCTTTAAATTGATTTTTTAATTCATTTTCTACCTTCTGTCCCTCTATTAACAAAAGTATCATTTCTATAATGACGCAAATATGGCCAAAATCTATCAAGAAAATATTGTTTCCATGCACAACCATGGATCATTTGTGAAGAACGTTTTCCTCTCTATCGAATAAGTCTGAAATTTAAACATAAATTTCTTCCATGAAAAAACATGGAAAATTAATCTCTATTGACAAAATCTGCATGTTGAATGGTAATTGTTCCATGGAATAGTGTCACTATGGAGACGTTATTCATGGAAAGAAACTTGGGGTTTCGATGGTTTTGTAATAGCCATGACAAAAGTGCATCGATATTGAGACGAAACCTGGAGGTTTAAAAAATTAAAAAAACGTGGAAAGGCACATTCCTTTCCACGACTTTGGATCTTCAATAAGTGCTTCTAATTGATGTGTAGTCTCGTGGACCTTTTAATTCTATTTTAGACCAGATTTAATCAGTGGTACAAAGCATATTTCTAGAAGGTAATTCTGAGCCACAAACTAGGACAAAGCTACCATGTGATTTGATGTTTTAGGGATGAGTTTAATACATGTAAATGGCGGAAATTTTCAGATCTTATAAAGCAAAAAATGAAAGATGAATTATGATTTAAAATTGCATAAAAGATGTGATTAATGCCTTACAAATCCAAGTTAGGAAGATGGGGTCAATTGATGATTTCATGGAGACTTTAGTGATTAAAGAGTAGATAGGGTTGAATGGTTCAAACCCAATCTTCTCCTTAATAACAAGATCCACTTCAGAAATATTCAATCGGAAAATCCTAAGCTAGACATTAGATATTTTTCAAACAAGAGCCATGAGGTAGCAATGTCACCACAATTCCTAAAACTTATTACTACAAGACAAATGGTATAGAATGGAAATATACCTTTGTTTCAACCCCAACAAAGCTTCCCATGCAAAACCAGGAAATATATCATAACACACTTGTAATATAACTACAAATGGTAGCTTTAGAGATGGAGGATAAACGATAATTGATCTTACTAGGTTTTAAAACTCGAGACTCCTCCTCCCCTTGAGAAGGTTGGAAGAATCTTTGACAACAGGAAAAGCACCTCCATTTCCACCCAAAAAAGGCTTCTCTTGCAATAGTTTGGTTTGGTAGAAAATAAACAGGAACAAAAACTTCCAAGATTTTGGTAGAAAATGAAAAATAAAACACAATTTTGAATAGTAATTTAAAGAAATGATGAAGAAATGCAGCCAAAAGCTAAAAAAAAATAGTTTCGCTAGAGGGAAAGTGGTTAAAAAAAAGAGGTGGGCAATGCATAGAGAGAACATAAGAGTGATAAAAGCAGGCAATGGTACAACAAAAACACAACAAACGTAGTTAAGTCTGATATTCTTATGTCTCTATACAAACATTGGATGGGAAGCATGATGAATAGGATAGAAATGAAAATATCAAAGTTATATTATACGATAGGTACAAGCAAGTCATATAAAATATTAATTCCTACGGAGAATGTAGGCAACGCAAGAACCCTTATCTTATCAATCGTGTTTCACTAGGTCCATTGGCCCATACCTCTTGCATTGTCCTAATAAACATAAAATGATTTTGTTGACTGGTAATTAAATTTATAAATTAAATAAATAATCCATTCCTAGACCTATACACAAGTGGTCATTTTGCTATGCATGGAAAATATCAAAATACTCTATCAAATAAAAAATGGGCATACAATTAAATCAGCTAATGCTGTTTGGAAAGTGTGTTCTTTAGGTAATTCCATCAAGAGATGTGGTTCTGGAGTTACATTCCACATGTCTTGTGGAGGAAATCAACAATCAATCTATCCAGCACACATTTCTCACCAGAATATCAAATCACATTTAAATTCTATATTACAATACAATTGCTTCGCTGATGTGGAAACTTGTGTTTGTATCCAACAATATTTCTTTAACCATTGTATTAAAACAAAACAAAAAACGCACAAATTTTAAAGTTCAAGACAGAAATATATTAAATACACATATAAATATTTTTTTACTGGAAATGTGTGGAAAGTGTTAATACCACCATCCTCTCAAACAATATAAAACAAAAAATAGAGGAAAGAGTCATGTTGTCTTACTATATGAATAAAACATCACAAAATACTCTGAATAAATCTTTGTTATCTATGAAATGTTAACTTTCCAGTAAATAATAGCCCTCATGGGTGTGGCTCATTGGTGGTTCAGTTGTTATGAAGTCACTTGTTATAAATTTGAGTTCACGAGATCAAGTCCCGCCCAAGTTTACCTGTGTCCCATGTCTTGTAAGGGTGTGAGGAACCTAGGGGCATAGTGGTAGTGGGAATGGGGCTCCAGTTGTCGATTCCCCTAGTTACTAAAAAATAAAATTTCCAGTAAATAATATTTACATATGGAAATATTTGTTCTAACAAAATTAACTTTGAGGAGCTCACGGAATGATTTTGTACTGCACTGATTAATACATTTTCTTTGACTTATAAAAAATACTAAAGAAATGGTTTAGGGGAAAAATTTCAGGGCTGAACCTGCAGAGCTACGAGCATGGGATTGTTGTGAGAATCATTGCATATGATGTTTCCATCATGATTCGTTCTCCCATTGCATCTTTTACATAGACTTGGGGACCACAATGGATATTTCTTGGCCCCTTTTCTATTATTTATTTTTGAGCTTTTCTACTATCAATCCTTACAAACTCAGTGACCGACATCTTTTCAATAGCATCCTCCAACTACAGAGTCAAATTCAAACCATTAAGAAGCAAAACCCTTAACATGAATTTGTTCTCCTCAGATTCAGGCTTGGGTTTCTTCTTAGGAAGCACTCCAAGGTAGCCCTCATTGATGCTTCTTTTCCTCCTAGTAGAATATTCTACCATCTTGGACACAGGAAACAACAAACCGCAGAGGGAATATTGTGTTCTTCTATTGCAATGCTTGCCTACACTTAGAATTTGCAAGAATTTATGGATGCAATGGGATTTTGTTAGTTTATACAGAGAATGCTATGGCTGGGGTCGATGTCTCACTAATTACTCAAATCAATTATGCATGTACAACTCAAGATAAGCTTTGGCATTCCACAATTCGTACAATGCTCTGCTCAGTAGCCTCAAAACCAATCTGAGCAAACAAAAATAGTTTTCTATAGAAAATTCGAGATTCAAAATCCAAAGCATTTCCATTATCAAAGAAAAACTAACAATCGTGCTCAGGGTTTACTTGAATTTCAACACATCCAACTGACACCTATGACGTCTAATACGTTGCCAACACCAGAGGAGCCAATATAAAAACCTACATCACTAAAATATATCCCAATCAACAATCAAATAAATAATATTAAAATAATTATATTTAATATAAATTTTAGGGGAGGAAGTTCAAGGATGAACCTGTAGAGCTATGAGCATGGACTTGTTGTGAGAATTATCGCATATGATGTTTCCATGTTTATTAATTCTCCCATTGAATATTCCACATATACTTGGGGACCGTAGTGGATCTTTCTTAGCCCCTTTTCTATTATTTATTTCTCATCTTTTCTCATAATAGTCCTTACAAACTCGGCGACCAATATCTTTTCAATGACATCCTCCAAATGCAGAGTCAAATTCAAACCATTAAGAACCAAAAACATGAACATGAATTTGTTCTCCTCAAGTTCAGGATTGGGTTTCTTCTTAGGAAGCACTACAAGGTAGCCCTCATTGCTGCTTCTTTTCCTCTTGGTAGAAGATTCTTCCATCTTGGACACAAGAAACGGAAAACCATAGAGGGAATATTGTGTTCTTCTATCGCAACGCTTTCCTACACTTAGAATTTGCAATAATTGAGGCATGCAATGGGATTTCGTTAGTTTATACAGAGAATTCTATGGCTAGGGTCGATGTCTCACTAATTACTCAAAGCAATTATGCATGTACAACTCAAGACAAGCTCTGGCGTTCCACAATTGGTACAAAGCTCCGCTCAGTAGCCTCAAAAAAACTATGAGAAAACAAAAACAATTTTTTATATAACATTCGGGCTTCAAACTCCAAAAAGTTGCTATTATCAAAGAAAAAATAACAACCATGCTCAGGGTTTAATTTAATTGCAACACATCCAGATGACACCTATGACGTCTGATATGCAACCAATGATGGAGGAGCCGATATAAAAACCTACGTCACTAAAATATATCCCAATCAAGAATCAAAAGTATAAATTTTAAAAACTTTAAAAAACTTTACAACCATGAAAAATTAAACAATGTACGGTTGGTTGGATTGATAGACATAACCCATCCATATATATAACCGCTTGCGGTTACATAACAAGGGTTAAGAGCGACACATCCAAATTTGAGAAACATGCACACTATTAAACTTTTCAATGACAAGCATCCAATATAATAGAGAAAGGTCTTACTCGATTATAATTTATTATCAAGAGACAATTGAAGATGATATCCATTGTGCAAGCATCAAGTATCAAAGACATCCAATCAACCATCCATAAGCATCAAGTAAGAGTACTAAGCAACAATATAAGAATTCTCTTCACAACTTCTGCTTGTTTTTCACCACAACTAGATATTTTGATTGGTTGTTATTTAGTTATTTATATTAGTAAACCACTGCATTCGAGATGTATGAATTTGTATGCATATCTATGTATGCTAACATGTTATGGTTCAGTTGATAGAAGAGGAGGAGGTGGAGCTTATGGAAAATGAAAAAATAAAGGATGGTGGAAACACACCCGATCCTTTTGCAGATGCAGCTATTAATAATGTTGTAAATGGTCATGTTGCCCCTACTGGATCTACATGTCCTACAGTTGATCACTCACAAGAAGAACTCACCAAGGTTAGTTTCTCTCTCAACATCTTTTTTGTTTGACTATAATATTCCTTGGTCTATCCTTTCTTGGTAATCTCTATCTTCTTCCTACTACTGCACATTGCCATTTACAATGAGTATTTCCTTGCTTCCAGTTTGATATTTAATATTATCTTTGAAAAAGGGTTTATTGAATTTTAGTCAAATAATGGGTATGGAAGTTCATAGCAGTGCGACAAATTTAATTGCAATGAAGTTAAATCCATTCCATTTACAGTTGTGAACCTAAGTTACATGATATGGGGAAACAGGTATGTGTTTCCAAAACTGAAACACACTGGAAATGTGACCACTCATTTATAAATAGCACATTATATTGGAAATTTGAGAGAACGGATTATGAATAAATGAGCAAGAACATTTAAATGACAAACAAAGTTCCACCATCTCTTATATTGGGATCCTCACCATTAGTATCACCCTATTCCTCCTCATCTAGCCTTTAGATCTACCTCAATCCTCCAAGGACATCGATTAACACCATTTAATTTTAATGAAACTATGTAATACAAGCCTTAAAATATCATAGAAAAAGCTCGTTCCTAATCAATAATTTTGGCTTGAGTGAAGGGTACATTTTTTCTAAGGCCATGATAGAGGAATTTAACAATCAATGGAACCAACATTGGGTTACATAAAGGGCTTGGTGCTCTTGATCAAATTCCAATCCCATTCCTCGATACATGATAAATTCCAATCAAACGATTGTAATATTATCAATTCTGAAATCATTTAAATTGTTTAGTCTATTGAATTTTCAATGGAGTATAAAATTCTACTTTCTCCATATGAAGTCTAATGAGGTTCGAAACTTTCTCAAACATACTGGAACAGTTAGTGGTGATGTTAAAAAATTAAGTAAAAGATAGAAAAGGAAAGATAGAGGAAATGTCAACTTTTACCAACATTTTTGGTCAAGTCTATTAAAAACATGAGTCAAACCAAGTCAAAATAGGTAATTGCTAACACATTTATATCCTCTAGCACACATTTCTATACCAAAATGTTCATGGCACAGTACTTGTTTTGGTATTTCTTACAACTTAGCCATGGACTCTAGTGCCCTGGAAAATGCCTTTCGTTGCAGGGAACCTTCTTTCTATTTAATTACTTAGTTGATTTAGTGCTTATAGATGCAAATGTAAATAATATCAATTCAATGTATTCAATTCAAGGTATATGGAATTAGTAGCAAGGTCATCCAGTAGCACTTTAGCATACTGCAAGAGATCATTAGCTGTCTAACCATATACAATTCAATTGCAGTATTTAACCAACCAATAACCTTCCATTCAACTATGAAGACTGATATAAATATATCATCAATAATATAGTATAACAGTTCTAATTATGACAATTTTATAGCAGCAGTGAAGGTTACCAATGTAAGGTGTATAAGAGTTTTAGTTTTTCATTCAATGTAAACCACACCACTCCAAA
>LPNX010069249.1:89184-100425 GCA_001517045.1 Pseudotsuga menziesii
AACATATGTTATAGAGTTGTAGCTATGCAAATAATTTAAATTTTCAGACTTTATTTACCTATCTTAAACAATATCACCATCCAACTAACAGTTAACCTTTGATTCAGTTTAGTGTTTACTATGGTTGCAGATAGGGAGGGCTGTCAAAGTTTGACAGTTTGTAGTTTATTGCAGACTGTAGGCAGCAAGTGGAAGTGTGTTTATATAGGGTTGTTATAGCCTTGTTTTTGAAATGGTTTCCCAAATGGTAACAAACAACATAGATTCCTCTCAAATAGAATACCTGGTGGCCCTTTAAAGAAAAAACATGGCATGGATTTATCTTGGCACCGAAGAGAATTTGATTTCCGAGTCCATAGAGCACCAATTATTGTATTATAATTAACACAATGGCCACTTACATATCCTATTAAAAATGTTCTTAGTCTATCATTGAACTGTCTATTCATGGGAATTTTGACACGATTCCCAAAATGAATGAACAAAACTAGAAACAAACCCACATTTTGCAAACATGCCAACTAGATAAATAGCCACAAAATCATATGAGTCAAATCCATATTTTATGGTGAGGATATGATCTTGCTTACCATGATCATAAGCCATGATTTTTTCACAAATCAGAAGCATAGTCGAGATAGTAAAATCATTATGCCTCATCTCCATCATCAACTCTTACCAATGCATCTTCAGAGCCTATTCATCTTTCCCATTCAGACCATACCCTGCAATCATAAAGCTCCAAAAAACCACCACATTCCATTTAGCCATATTGTCAAAAATATCTCACAACAAGCAAACACAGGCATGGAAGCATTAAAATATCTCATTCCCTTCCTCCTTTTCCTTGATAACTATTGGTTTTATGTATCACATTGAATTTTCCAAGTTCGCCTGAACAACTAGATAACTGTTGGTTTTGTGTCTCACATTGAATTTCCCAAGTTCATGCTTGTAAGGATATTTGAGCCATTTCATCTACACCACATACACAACAACAAAAAAAACCATGAATAAAATAAGAACACAATAGGTAATCAAGAAAAACATAGAGGAAAACAAAACTAAAGGTCTAAACATTGCTACCATTCTGGAGGTGGAGCAGGTGGTTCTAGAAGCATGCGCTCACGTGCGAAGGGAGTGGATGATGCACTAATAGGAAAAGTCTTTCGCCCACCCTTCCTATAAAAAAACATCATATCGTGTTCCAGATCCTTCAGTGAAAGTTCTAAATCAAAAACTCCCAAATGGGAGTCAGAGTAGATCCTACATGGGTCTCCGTTTTTGAATGCTAATGAGCTAGTGCGTGGGTGTTTTCGAATTCTATGTTTTTTGATCGATTATTTGCATATTTTATATTTTGTGTTTAGTTTTTTTATTTTTATTTTGCATACTTTTCTTTTGTTTAGTTTATTTTGGGTTTTTTTTATTTGCAAATTTTATATTTTGTTGCATTTTAAATTAATTATAGTTAAACAACTCTATGTTTTTAATTTAGTATAGTTTAATTTAATTTGATTTAATTTAACTAGGATTTTGTCATAATTTGTATTGGTTGCATTCCTTATAGGGAGATCCTATACATAAGTCCCTTCAAGGATGAACATCATGATGATGACGATGATCATGATGATCATGATGGCGATGAAGACGAAGAAGATGATGGTGATGAAGACAACAACAATGATCATCATCGTCATAATTATCCTCATCATTATCCTTGTCACGTCATCACCATCATCTTTTCTTTCTTCATCGATATCATCATCATCATCTTCATAATCATCATCATTGTCATCGTCATCATTGTCATATTCTTTATTATCATCATCGACATAATCATCATATTCATCATCACATAACTTCTTCTCTATCACCATCATCATCTTGATCATCATGATCATATTCATCGTCATCATCATCAACATCTCCAGCTTCATCATCATATTCATCATCAACATCATTGTCATCCAATCAGCATCTCCATTATCATGATCATGATCATGATCATCATCATTTTCATTATCATCACCATCATCTTCATCATCATCATCATATTCTCCATCATCATAATCATCATCATGTTCATCATCACAATTTTAGGGGGAGCATCCAGTCGAGTGAAAACTTAAGGATTGCTCCTAACACCAATTCCAAGGAATAATTTGACAATTCAATATGATCTGAGAAAGTAGTAAAAAAAATACAACTTTTTGAGCCCTATGAAGCCTCCTGTTCTTAGATTTGTGCACATGAAGAATCAAGACTTATGGACCTACTCGGGTGTCTTAAAAGAGGAAGATCCAAACTGAGCAGTTTGGTAGTTCCATAAAGTTCATTCTTTATAGGAGTGAATAATCACTCATCACCATTCTATTATAATGTTGGCGAAGATCAGAGCAATTAGTGAAGACCAAGGTAAATATCTTGTCATCATATCTTTATCATCATCGTCATCTTCATCAACATATTCATCATCATCACCATCACCATCATCATCATCCTAATCATCATCATGATAATCATGATAATCATGATAAGCATGATCATCATCCTCATCCTAGACATCATCACCATCCTTATCCCCGTCATCATCATCCTCATCCTCACCCTCATCATCATAATCATCATTTACCAAAAGAGACACCATTGAGCGAAATCAATCCTCCATTCAAAGGTCCTTCCAAATTCCAATGGCTTATTTTTATCAACGACCTAATGACCGAATTTTTCACCAACCCGGTAGAGTTTTCCCTTATCTAAGTTCAATATTATTTATAAATAAACTATATTCTCCATGGATCAGGAGAGTAGAGACCGCTTTATATATGCATATATGGAATTTCATTAGCTATAATAATAATAATGATGTATCTACGCGTGTTTCTATATTTAGGGTTTTTGTTTTAATCACAACTTAGAATTCCTTATTATGTAGGTTAACATTTTTAGGGTTTGGGTTTGGTCTTATTTATATAGTCAGCATTACCAATTTCCTAATTTTCTCTTGAAATGTGTTGTTAAGGATATATTAATAAATTTTTATATGTTACTCAAATCGACTCATTTTCTTGATAATGAACCTTGATAAAGGTTCGTAATGTCGACATATCAAATGGAGTCTACAATTACCTTGGATACCACTCCTCAAACCTATCAACCCAGAATTTAAGAGAAGAGATTGTAAATATGTTTTTCTGTCAAAATAACACTTTTGAATCTGTAAGGTTCACAAAGAGATTATAGTATATAATAGTCCTTGTTTTTTGTTTAACCTTTTCACATAAATATAAGATTAAAATTTGAAAAGATAAGTGCGGAACCCCTCTCAAACTTCTTCTTGTGTGAGATCCAAATACTAGTAAGATCCACATTGAAGTTTGAAGGATAGTTTTTTCAATGTGGTTGAATAATAATTATATGCACCGAGTTTTGAAAAGAGAAATGAGAATCCCTATCAATACCTCTCATTCGACATCTAGATGTTAGTAGACTCAATACTAAAGTTTGAAAGATAAATTTTCAAGTCTTCTAATACTTGGGTTTATTATGGTGAAGACGATGCTTAGGGATTAGGTGGAGTTTGAAATTGAATGGCTAGTTACTCATGAACTGTGTCCATATGGACAAACATATCAATTAGCTTTGTGATGGTATTTGTAACTTTGTTTTGCCATTAATGGAAATGTGGATCCTACAAAACTTATTTAGCTGGAAAGACAATAATACAATGCTTTTAATAGCATGTAGAAAAGTTCATTTCAAAATAGGTAAGATAAAATTCCATGGAAAATTTATTCTTCTAATTTTTTAAATTTTATGTTCTTTCTTTAAACCATTGGTTATGGAAATGATCAAGTGGTCACAAAAAGGATCAACAATTTTAAATCTCCCAAGTATGTACGATGTTAGAAGTACACTAGTTTTAGGTGGATACATTAGCACTGGACAAAGATTTATTTTTAAATGTCAACATTGAACAGTTCAATTTCTCACAGCCCTTCAAAGTAAAATGAGACTTGCTCTTCAAATTTGATCCCTAGCAACTAATGATCAAATTTGAAGGGTGGGTGTTAATTTCAATTGGAAGGGCATTTATTGTCTCAGCCCTTCAGAGATGAAGGGAAACCTAAATAATTGTACTTTAATTGACAAGTGAAAATTAACCAAACCCTTTCACACAAAAAAACGCAGAAAACAAATATTGTTCTTTTAGTGTTGTTGTTAAAGCATGCATGTATGTGGTGGAGGGGCCTAAGTGAATTGAATCCTTGCAACTCATTGCATTTCTAAGTCTAACGATCCACCTTTTAAAATGAACCTAAATACCAAAATAAGTTTATTAATGGTTGATTTCAGAAAGTTATAGCTGTAAGTAGTTAAGTGCTTATGGCTCTAAAATTTGTTGTGTTTTGTACCAGTCCATGATTCACTAAATCCATAGTCATGGGTAGGAATTTAAATTATTTAATGAAAACAATTAATGTGTATAACCTTTTTGTTGAGACCATTTTCCATGCTGATGCTTTCCACTACCATCTTTATTGTCTTTCCAAAAGGCATGATAATAAGGAAAGAGGACCTAAAATTATGGACTTGACCTTCAATGAATGCCTTGCAATCACATTGATAAGGTGTGATAAGAATATCAGAAAAATCCAACTTGTCAAATCTCAGTTGATAGTCTTAATTAAAGACTTATAAGGTAAATTTAATTGAAGAGTTACTTATAGTTCTCTCTTACTATTTCCATCTTGACAATTTAATATTTTATGGTTGTCTTTGCACCTTGACCCAACTCGTATTATAAGGTGAGGATGTGCAAACATAATAATACTTAGTTATGACTATGAGATGAGGATTCAAAGAGAAGAGGATGTAAAGACAAGTAATTTTTATAAGTATTTTGGTAGCAATGAGGACAAATGTCATGAGAAAAAACAAATGTTTGGAAGTATGGAGGGAAATAACATCACGATCATTCCACTCATCAAACTATGAGATGACCAATAATCATATCCCTCAATGCCATTTGTGACACTCCTTAGGTGAATATCATGTCCAAAGCATCATTGATTCACCAGCCTTCTCGACTCCAAGGATCCGACACATGGCTTGCGTAGAAAACAATGGGAGATCATGAATTTCAGATATTTAAAGCGACGAACCTCACCTCTAAATGAAGCAAAGGGATGCATCTAGCACAAAACATTCCGAACAACACCTTCAGCGTAAGTGAAAAGGAAAATAATGTCGCGTCAAAACACCACGATCCATGTGGATAGAAATGCAACATCAAAGGAGGAAACATGACTGGATTCTTAGTAGAAAATAGAGATCCCTACCCATGTGTCCACTCAGGCTGCCATTATGATGACCAATCATCTACGTATCCATCTTCATCTTCATCACCCTATATAAACACCACCTTCTGAGGACGACTAAGATGCATAAGATGAACCAGTAATTAGAGACAATGCTCGAAGTGTTATTCTGCTAAGAGATTCTGAGAATTATGAAAGAGTTGAGATGGTGATATGATTTGAGAACCTTGTTAGTATTGGGGTTTTGATGGTTGGTGAGCTTGATTCCACGCTCATCTATTTCCCTGTTCTTTCACACCAGGGGAGTGCCAACTATCGAGGTATGGATTTGAATCACTTTGAATGTTTTCGGATAGTTGTACCTTTGGCTGCACAGTGCCTAGGTTTTCTTGTCCTGGAAGTGTCTCCCCAGAGACCCTGGAAGAAATCATGGCTTCCAAAGTGCCAGTACCTAGTGACCGTGTATAAAGGAAACCAGTGGGAGTGAATGCTCATGCTAGGGTGGCAAGTGTCCGAAGTATTCATCACCTTGTTTGTGAACTCCACTTGCCAACTTTTTCTGAGGTGGTGAGGAGGTGGAAGACACCCCCGCACTATATGACCTGTAGGAGAACCTGCACCATGGGAGGTATGGAGAACAAAGCTTCCCTTCTCCATGTCCCCTCATACAATAGTATTAGCAAGATAGAGGGGGGTTGTAGAAAAGGCAAAGCATGGAAAGGATATAAACTCCTTTGCTAGTCCGAAAACCATGGAGAAAGGTGCCTTTGATCACCAAACACACAACCAGGGAAGGACACATTGTTGATTCGACACAAAGACGAGTGGTTGAACCCAATGGTTCATATATAATGTATGTTTTAATATATGTAAACCATGGCAGTAGTACCACACTCCAAGATGTTAGTAGTTAATTATGACTGTAAACAATTTCATGTCATGCTTTGAGGATTAGCCTCAAGGACAGAGATAGTATAAATTGCTCCCCATAGAGGGGAGAAGGGTTTGGAATTTTCAAGAGAAGAGGCTCTCCACTGTAACGTGTTTCAAGATTTCGAGATATGAATAAAATTGCAGAGCAATGATAATCCTTTCATGGCAGAGAATCCTCATGTGTCATCATTTTTTTCAATAAGTAACTCCTTTACGTGAATTTTTATCCTATTTTTCATTCCACTTTGTATTTTATTTTCATGTTTGAGCATTACTGTATATAGTCCATAATTTATGTTGTATTCTCTCGGCACATTGTTCAAGAATTTTCAAAAATTTTCTTCTAAAGTCATGAAGAATTCACCGTGGTTAGGTCCTCTGCGTGATCGAGTGTTTTGTCCTGTCCACTAATCACTTGCTAATTATCTCCAGATTGAAGGATGGATGAATATCTTTCCTCTATCCATAAAGTTTCATGATTCCTTACCTCCTGCAACATATTTCAGACCATATTGTTGACTCCTTTTCCCAATGGTCCCCTCCATGATCGTCCCACCAGACTTTATAAAAACAAAATTCTTCTATTCATAAATCTGACCTTTTGACTTGTCATTGATTGAATATATTGCATATGAAAACTTTGTAAATAGTGAGACATCCCTCTCTGAATTAGCCACCAATTAGCTTACTGCATGCCTATTGAGTTACAAGTGGTTTCCATTTTCATACATTGAGTTTCCCTCATCTTTATCATGATAATGGGGCTTGTGGTTGTTGTTGATATGTATATATTCAATTAGCATTACTCATTGTCTATCACATGGATGTAAGGATGAAAAATAGAACTTGGGGAAGCATAACAACAACCCTCATATTCATAGATGAATTCATAAAATCCAAAATCCAAAGAAGATATATCAGGGTTACACACACTACTACATTTCGACCCAAAATCCGACGGCCGTCATGTCGGATTTTCGACACTTTCTTGTCGCATGTACGACACTTTGATTTTTTCTTAAGCGTCGGACAAGTGGCGTCAGTTATCCGACACCTAACTAACCGTCGCATTTACGACACTTAACTAACCGTCGGTTAAATGTCAACCGTCGGAGAAGCGACAAGTATAACCGTCGTTTAAACCATTGCTTTAGAGAGAAAGCGTCGCAAAAACGACAAATATAGCTGTCGCTTAAGCGCCGGATAGCATGACAAGCAGTCGCAAAAACGACAGATATCGCTATCGATTAAGCGACGGATTTGAAGGAGAGTCGTCGCATTTGCGACATATAGATCTGATTTTTAAGCGCCACGTATTACCAATAACCGTCGCAGTTGCGACAGATAGCATGACGACGCGTCGCAAAAACGACAGAGGTAGCTGTCGATTAAGCGACGGATTTGAAGAAGAGTCGTCGCATTTGCGACAACTAGAACTAATTTTTAAGCGCCATGTATCACCAATAACCGTCGCATTTGAGACAGATAGCATGGCAAGGCGTCGCAAAAACGACAGATATATCCGTCGCTTAAGCGACGGCAGTGAATTTTTAAAAAAAAATATATATATATTAAATATTTATAAGCCCCCAACCTGCCAGAATATCAACAAGTTGGAAGCATTGTTTATGTTATTGAATGCATTATTTACTTGTCATATTGCTAAAGTATATTTCATTTCAAGTCTCTCATGGAATGAACGTGGTAACTGTAATTATATCTTGTAGCATCTTTTGATCTACTACAAGTTGTAAGTATTAAAGCTTTCATTACTTTATCTTTTGTTTATACTTAAGTGGTTTTATAAAGTATTGGGAGACCTCCTTGGCCTTAGAGAGTTGGGCCTAAAGTGAGAGGATAATCGTGTTGAGGTTACAGTGATACATCTCCTTTGTTATCCCAAGGTTTTATGTGTGGGTTGTGATGCCATTGTTGCACGACCAACCATTATGCCCTTCATCAATTCGGTAAATGGATTGTGTATACAACCCTACCAGGGATCAAATTTGAAGTGCAGGGTCCCATTTCGCTTTGAAGGGTTAGTAGATAGTGAGCCCTTCAATGCTGATATGCAAAAATAAATCATTCTTTTCATTTGAAAATGTAACAGTAAATCCATGGGTCATTATTGTTTTTAATGGATTTTTATTAAATGTTATTAAAGTTGTAATTTTAAAAAAAATCAAACTTATCTAGTAATCAATATTTTATCTTAGTTAAATTTTATAGATAAATTCATAAATTCTTAGAGCCAAGATTAAGATATCTTAATTAAATTTTATAGATAAATTCTTAAATTCTTAAATCCAAAGAAAATATTTCATGGTTAGAGGGTTACACGTTACAATTTATTTTCATCAAAGTATTCTTCAATTATCCAAGCATACAAAGAACCAAACATTTGGATCAACCCCTTAGATATCAAAACATTGCCTGCATTTTGCTGTATACATTTTATCTGCATCACAGATTAACAAATATCATCTGGATTACCATCAACATGGATAACAAAACATGATTTTTTCCACAACAACCTAAGCACTGTAAAAGACCTTAACAGAAAAATCAATGCCTCATAGATAAGAATCCAAGTAGTTACTTTAAAGCCTTACCTGTAAAACTTGACACATGGACCATTCGACAGATCATTCATATTCGAACCTATTCACAGAAATAGGAGCACAAGCAAACCACCCTGCGTTACCCCCTATTTTGTATGGGTGCCCACGTGTGATTTTAATCACTCTTGAGGAGGGGGTGACACCATTTTGATGCCAATTTGATGATGCTCTGAAGTATCTAAGCAGTTCTGGGCACATTTTTGTCAAATCTGAGCCCAAACAGCCTCATTTGACTGTCAAAAAAGGACATAAAAAGGGCTCATACACAAACCTGGGTACTTTAAGGCATCTACACATCTAGAATCCATTTCCTCACACTCAACATCTATTCTCATTCAACATCCCTTTTGAATGTTAACTTGTTTAATATTTTAGATTCCCCTACATGTTATGTTGAGGATTTTTTAAGCTTGAATGTTCTTGAAGTTGAACAATAGCCTTTATGTACAAGGGATTTTTCACATTTGCACAGCTTTGTAACTACTACCTAAATGCCAATTTCTATCCTCACTACTAGTCCCATATGAGAAATCCACTTTTGGTTCTAAACTAGATTGGTGTGAGGAAAGCAACTGTAAAAACTCTATATTTCTAAATCAATCATGTCAAATTTGATGATATGAAAGAAACTATTTATATCTACATTATTCTAAAGAACATGTGGAAAATTTTCATTTGCACAACAGACCTCAGGACTAGGACTTCATGATATGCTTATTATATAAGCTCTCCATACAATCAGTTGGTGAAGAAAATATGTTATATAGTTATTTACTAAATATTGAGAAGTTTTAGAGACATGCACAATATTGTTTTAACTAAATATTGCGAATATTATAAATTCCATGGGACACTATTCCATAAAACTTGACACATGGACCATTCGACATATCACTCATATTCGAACCTATTCACAGAAATAGGAGCACAAGCAAACCACCCTGCGTTACCCCCTATTTTGTATGGGTGCCCACGTGTGATTTTAATCACTCTTGAAGAGGGGGTGACACCATTTTGATGCCAATTTGATGATGCTCTGAAGTATCTAAGCAGTTCTGGGCACATTTTTGTCAAATATGAGCCCAAACAGCCTCATTTGACTGTCAGAAAAGGACATAAAAAGGGCTCATACACAAACCTGGGTACTTTAACGCATCTACACATATAGAATCCATTTCCTCACACTCTGAATTTTCTATACACTGCTGTGAATGTTCATCTGAGAACTGCGACAAAGAATCCGAGGTAAATTCAGATGAGGAATTTGAGACATCTCTACTTCGAAGAATATAACCCTCAAACTTATCGAGTGCTTCACACATCAAAGGAAGTTTACACTGGTCCCTTGCCTCCTCCACTGTGACCTGTAGAGAAAGGTAAGAGTTTAGTCCATAGTTAAACAAAACTTATTGATGTTTCCATAGCTTTCCTGTTTCCTACAGTTTTGAAAATGCAATTTTCAGTACTTATACATATTTCAGAAATTTTACCTCTTTGCCTGTATCACACAGCATAGTTGTAACTTGTATATGATCTCTCCAAATCACAAAAAATACATAGCTGCAGCTCCTACATATTTTCCAGTCCATCTCTCCAGAGTTGTGAAGTTACCTGCATAATTAGTATACCAGTCTCTTAGTCCATTGCAACACTATCACATAGAAATACCTGATATCTTCATGAAATATTCTAAGCTATTAAAACCAAACCAACAAAATATAACTATTTTCAGACCAGAAATGTTGGAATTTTCATGGCAATCTTCTTTTAGAAACAAGAAAATATGCACATAGAATCATCTCTATTACAAATTGCCAATTACCATGTGCAGTAATATAATCAAAGGACTCAAGGGCCTCTGAAACACTCCGATAGATATTGGGTGACAATACATGTACCAGATGCTCATCAACCCACCTGATGTTGTCAAACAACTTTAGCAGTAATAATCAATCTGATCTTAAACTAAGCAAGAACCAGCCTAATGAAAACAGATAAAATCCTCAACCCTTGTCTACTGTACTAAATGTCAAATGTAGATTATGCATTTAGTCCAAATTTATCTGATAGGTATCCACTATTACACAATTGTATATGTGCAGTATAAGCCGTGTTCTTAACTCTAGTGTAGAGCATATGTTCTCTTCTTCAACCGTATTGCTCATGTGTTGAACATAAATTTTGATAATAAAGGATTAATGGTTCCTACAAACTTCTGGTTTTTACATGCCTACCTGCATCCTGCCATACATGCATATTCTACCCGTTTGCGTAGTAGATTCATCATATATTCATAGGAAGAACTTTTGCGTTTGGATAAATGAGGTAAGATGCTTCCATTAAAAGTTTACTGTGATTAAAGC
>LPNX010069292.1:0-183001 GCA_001517045.1 Pseudotsuga menziesii
TGAAATATTCTGAGTTGTAAAAATGAGGAAAAACCTCCAAATTCTGATATTGGACTTTCGTCAAACAGTTTGCATATTTCTGAGATTATGGCTGTAGATGAGAATTTGATTGGACAGCAATATAATTTTGTTTTTTGCTGGCTGTTTGGTGGTTTCCTAAACCCTTATGACTCCCCAATGAAGTGCCAATGGTTGTATTTGAATTTTAAGTGAAACCCACAAAATATTGAAGCAAACATTCATATTTAAATGACAACACGGCTAAACATTGGCTGTATTTTATTAAAAAAAATTGCTGAATCAGTAGCAACTACAACGTGGTAGAAATACCTCTCAATAACAATGTCATTTGACTGTTGTATAAAGCTGGAACATTTGCAAGCTCACGCAGCCATAAAATATGCTCAAACTATCCCCACGAATTGGTAAACTGGGCGATTTATGCATTGGCTGTTCTATTGTCTGATATGGGCGTGACAGCAGCCTCCAATCCAGTGTTCCTTGCCTGCAACGTAAGGCACATTCCACCAGAGAGAAATCGACCAGCCACCACTCTTTCCCTTGCCTCCACGCTGAAGAAAACACTCCAACTGTCAACTCGTCCCAATGGGGAAATGCCCTGTATGACCAAGCTGCAACTGAACTCTTTTCTTTGATGAAGACAATCGAATCAAGATGCCAATGTCTGCAAATGAGAACCCTGAATGGATTCTCCAATTCTCCCGGCTAAAGCAGATAATTTCACTGTCGAATCCAAGGTTCCACGGCTGGGGCAGGTAGTTTCACTGCCGGATCCGAGGTGCTGAATGGATTTCCAACGGAAACCCTCGTATGCTCACTGAGCTCTTCTCCAAAGTCAATTTCTCAAAAATGAATCGTGCCTAATCCCTCCTCCATCCTCCTTTTTGTCTTTTCACCCTTTTTTTTTTTCCTTCATTAAAATATTCCTTTTAATCAATAATTGGAGAAAATACCCTCAAAGAGGGGTTTAATATTAATAAATTCACTTTTCCTAACTTTTACTTTATAACTCAAAAGTGACTTTACTAATGTCATTTCCCTAGCTTGTCCGTTTAATGGTTTACGGGAAATGGGATAAACCACCACGGTATTTCGACTGCCTAGGGGAAATGGGACATTACACCAAGAGTCACTTTGGGGCAACCCAAAAGCTTTTGCCTTTTGTATAAGTATAGGAGAGTTAGTTGTAGAGAGGGATTTTTTCCTAGACAGATTTGTGAGAATCTGATGTAAGAAGAACTATTTCCTTTTGCATAAAGAAATTACAAGTTTCCTGTTGGAGAAAGCTTTGTGGAATTTTTCAAATGTTGTGCCATGGATTTGATGAATGTGAACTATTTCGTTTTCAGTCTTGTGTCCATGAACTGTGAGATCGTTCTAACTCTTTGAACCTATGTTCTTGTATGAATGCTCTTTAGTTTATTCTATGAATTTTCCACTATGAGTAATGAATGCTGTTCATAAACAATTGGCTATCTGGTTGTCCAAATATCTTTAAATGTTCATGTGTTTTGAAAGAGGTATCAGCTATCTGTGATTTTTCTTAATGCATGCGCAAAACACATTACTCATTAATGAATGATAATCTTGCTCCCTAGGGATAGGTTAGATGGTTAGTTTTAGTTTTCTTGCTGTGTGTGATTTAGATGCGAGAGAGTTTAAGACAAGAGGTAAGAACCTGCGCATCACATTGTGACCGCTCCTCGTATTCTCTATCAATCTGCATTCTTAGATAGGCACTTGCATCTCATACTTTAATATAAAAACTAAAACATACACGGTGGACCAGGTCGCAACCGGTAAAACCTTTTTATTTTGTTACTTGACCTACGGTAACCGAACCGTAAACCGGACGGATTCCCCATACCAAACAGCAACGGGCTAGTTGGGAACGTTTACTGGGGAGAATCCCTTGCTGTTGTTGCCTGCGATTTTCCAGGCCTCAACACAACTATCTTGTTCATGTTAATTGTTTACTATTTTGAACATTCTTTTCCTGTCTAAAAATGCCTTTAGGCAAATTTTGGATGTAGTATGACAATGGAGTTTGAACTCATGGTGTCATGGACATATAATATCTTATGTTGTTAAGTATATTAATATAACTTCAGTTTTCCAGTTGATATATACTATGAGTCTATGTCATATGATTTATCAAATTTATTATTTTATGTTTCAAATTTTCAATGCGAATGTTCATATGAATCATTGAATTTAGAAATATCAAATATGGATATATGATGTGAGTGTGAAATGTTTTATTTTTATAAATTTTAACACACACACACACACACACACACACACACACATATATAGTACCTCCGACGTACCCAAGTACCCTGTTTCAAAAAGTGGCGTACCCTTCCCCGTCCCCGTACCCACGTTTCTTGGCAACTTAGAAAAACACTGATGCCAAACTGGGCATTGCTATCTGCTCTGCACATGACTAAATGGCTACATCGGTCCTCAAATCTGAGTGTCCTGAGACTTAGTCCTAGCATGGGAGAGTACTATAGTCCACTAATAACATAATGATCCATCAAAATTGCTCATCTCAGCATCTCATATGTAGGAGATCTGACTGAAAAATGTACTGAATCTAAAAATAGAATATGGTAGCCCGGCTACTATATTTGTGATAACAAGGGGCTTATTAATTGGAGACAAGTATACATGGTGAGATCAAGTATATTTCCTTGGTTTGGTTGTTGCTCTATGATGTATCTTAGATACCTTACTTGTCATGTTAGGATGATCATGGTGATTGTTATCACCAAACTTGTAGTTGCCTCAATGAGGTGGATCTAGGATGGACGATAGAGGGATGGACAACTAAAGAGGTGGAACCAAGATAGCCTCGACTTCCAAATGGATGGTTGTCACGCCAATTGAGGCAATCTTCACTTGATGTTGTCTTAGCCCAAGACAACAATGGGGGAAACCCAGATCTACTCCCGACAAGAGAGATCAGACCAAAACACCAGATCAAATCAAATGAAGTTGAAGTACGTAAGGTGTAAGGTGAAGTAAACCCTAGATCTATGGATGGAGTCACGAGGTGAATTAGGGCTTGGATCAGGGGTTTATGAGGTATGAAATTGACCCAAGTTTGAAGTACAAGTGACTTATGAGCCTATTACTAGATCTAGAATCAAGGTACTAGCAAAAGATGACAATATTCACTGCCTTAGGAAACGTGACCAATGTAGGGAGGGTAAAAACAGGATTGGGGCTATCTAGTACCACGAGATAGACTCGAAGGAAGGTTTAACAGTGTCAAAGTACCTGAGCCTCAGGGACAAAATCAAATCGCAAGAGAAAATGGCCAATTGAGGGGTTGTGCTAGGGTTTAGAGAGCAGTGCCTTGGGATTTGGGCCCAATGGAGTCACCTAAGAAAAACATCTAGGAAGACCCACTTAGGGTTTGACCCGATCTACAAAACCTATAAATGGTTTTCCAAAAGATCAAGCAGTTTGATCTATAATATTTTTTTATTTTTTTATATTTATGGTTTTAACATAAAAATGAAGATGCCAATGGATTGAGATCAAGAGAAGAAGAACTAACATGTAGATCTTACCTAGATAACCTTGTAGATGCCTTGATGATGATGATGATCTATGTCGTCCCGATCAATTTGAGAAGATTTGGAGGAAGCCTCTAGGTAAAACGATTTGCCCAAGGAAGCCAATGCGCCCTCTCTCCTACACAAAAAACGTCAACCATATCAGATTTGATGCGTCAAGAGAAAAGAACAAATGCTACAGAAAAATAGCAAGATGAAATCATAGATCACAATGATACTAATGAAAACCTTTTGATACAAGCGATGCCAAACAAGCGAGTTGAGGAAGCCCTGCAAAAACGCCCAAGTGAAGTTGCCCTCTCGTAGACAAAACAATGTTTCCAAAAAAATATAGATCTCACAACAAATACCCAAATGCTAGGAAGCAATAGACTTTCCAATCACCATTGAAGAACACCAGATGCAAAGGAGATCCAAGAATTTCCACAAAAATAGTTTTTCTATTATCCAGATCCCAGAGCCAAAGACCTCTTTACAATGAGAAGCTCCCTCCTTTAAATAGGAATGAGAGAACCAAAATCAGAACCACTTTTCAAATGGGTGGCTAAAATTAAAAGATCAAAATGTTCTAATCAACGGTTGAGATGAGCTCAACATAAAGTACATGGATCAATACAATAATATAATATATCAATGGACCAAATCACTCTAGGAGAGGGGATCCCACTCAATAAAAAATAAAGAAAGCTCATGGTGAGTCTAGGGGGTGTTAACTAACTCCCCTAGTGTGTCCCCATGGCACAATAAAAATAAATATAATTTTTTAAATACAAAATAGTGCCTCTGAGGAAATTGTGAGCCTCCAAAAGCTCCAAAAAATAATAAAATATGTCGGAGAGATGGATGTGGGTCTATCCAAGTGCTGAAACTGCTGGAGACGGAGTGGAAGACATCACACTCATCATCAAAACGCATCCCATGCCATTTCCTTTCCTCAGTAGCCCAAATCAAATTCTTCAGTAGCCATTTTTATTATTTTTAATCTGCCTCGGCAAACGTGATATGGCCTAAATTGCCTCCTAGAGTGCGAGCGTTGTCAAACTGAGCCCATCAGCTTTTCTGGGAGGGGGGTAATATGGTAAAAACAAGTGGCTGGACCACCCCCTCCTCATACAGCGCCCTAGGTGAACCAAATAAATCACCTCTCTGCTCTGACAGACTATTCAGCATGGTAAAACTGCACCAGAATGGTACATTGAGACAAATCATCACTGTAACTGCCCAAAATTGAAAACAAGTTGTCTCATTGGATTCAAGGAGTCCAAATCCATCTAAGGTGCATACTCATACACCCTACAGATCTCTGCATGATCAAGAATAATATCCAATATGCCCAGACAAATAAAATAATAATCTGTAAATGATCAAGTAATCAATAATATAACCCAGGCTAACATCCATCTGCTGCAAATGTTCAAAGGTTAAGGCATGCTCTACAAATCATTCAAATAACAATTATAAGAAGTAGAAATCATCTCACTGGCGATCTATCAACCCAAATATAGAGTTTCATTAATTACCTTTAACTCAAACCATACTCATTTCATAGTTGTAATCAATTTGCTAGTGAAGGGTGAAGGCTAAAAATCAAATGGTTAGGAATAAGGGTGACTACCAACTTGACACTGTGACACTTTGGATATGGAAAGGGGATACTCACTCTAGCATATGCAGGACAAGCAACAACACAGGGGATGGCAGTGTCTCACAAAAGGATAAGTTACGTTCAGAGGTGCTTATTCACCTTGACAAATGCTCACAATCCAAATCAAATACAAGTGAGGCCAGCAATCTTTAGATATAACTTTTTAAGAACCATTGCTTTTTGGGCCTTCGAATTTCCATAGCCTTGGTCCATGCATTTATTACACGGATTTTTATTATTGAGGCTTCATGCATTCATGTATGTTGAAAAACACTACTTTTCATGAATGTTATAAGGTATTCATTTCAATATATTTCAAAGCCAGTTTCATTAGGCTTGCCTTGCATTCATGTATGTTTAAAAACACTACTTTTCATGAATGGGCCATTTCATAAGATATTCATTTCATTTCCAAATACATTGTATTGATGGCAGCGCTATTTGCTTCAGGTTTAACCAACACAACCTAGGCAACTCAGAGCCGAGACACAAATAAAAAGGGAAGTTTGTCCAACAAAGAGGCTTTAGTTGGGGAAGGTTCTCCATGCCACAAGTCAAGTTGTAGGTCGGGTTGAAAACATAACTGAAAGGAAATGGATGGGTGGAGATAGTGAACAATGAAACCATCACTAGCAAGCTAAAGTATGGTGGGAATGATCACCTCTATTCTCCCTAAGGAGGGTAAAACCAATGAGTATGGGTCAAGAACTTCCAGGTCTAAGTAGGGACATACATACATAATATCAATACATCTAAGTCCACATATTTATATGACCGCTAGATCATGACACTAGATGCTAAGACATGTCATAAGAATGAATATAAAAGCAATGATAACCATAACACAAGATAATATTTGCCGAGTCATATACATGTAAACAATCATTCTAAACCAACATTTGTCCAATGAAGAACTACTGATGCAACTCTGGGCACTACTGACTGCTCTACAAATGGCTAAATGACTACATCAGCCCTCAAATCTGAATGTCTTGAGACTTAGTCATGGCATGGGAGAGTACTATAGTCCATCATCAAATAATGATCCATCATAGATGCTCATCTCAGCATCTCATATGTAAGGGAATTGGATAAAAAAGTGTACTGGAATCTAAAAAATAGAATATGGTAGCCCGGCTACTATATATGTGATAACAGTGACCTATGATATATGTTATGTATTGCTCTAACCTGTGTTATGATTGATTAAGGAATCCCATGTGAAGACTGTTGCCCATGCCATGCTCAAACAAAATGTAACCCTTCGTGCTAGGTTGGTTCCATTACATTTCTATCCATCCATCCAGTTCATCCATGTTTGTTTCTACCCCATGACTATGACTGATAGAGACTTGTGAGATTAAAGACCCTTTCCCCATTCTGACCACTGTGTGTGACAGAATCCATGTTGTTATGTGTCTCGGGCTATGAAGTATGTGTCTTGGCCAGTGTGGCTAGGTGCACAGGGTTGTCATCCTTAATTCCTCAAAACAAGTGCTCCACCATAACAGTGTTGCGAAACACTACAGCATTAGAACGCATAAAAGCTATATCTATAGGATGCAAGAGTATAAAAATGTTGAAAAAAGGTAGTTAGTGGCCAAGAGATTGAGCACCCATTCCTTGTATAATGTAAGGCTCAGTATGCCCTCTACAAGGGCATCAAGGAGAGGAGAACCCATCGAAGCTATGGACTGCTCGCGAGCAGCGGGTAGCCTTAGTCATTTACTGGAGCCCAAAAGGCTTTCCAAGTCACCTGCTCTTGTAGGCTGGCTACTGTCTTATAAAAATTATGAAAGTCATTGAAAGGTTAATGGTCAAAGGATGAGCACTCACTCCTTGTATAGTGTTCGGCTCAATGATTCCCATAGGGCCACAGGGTGAGACCAGTCAGGAAAGACTGGGTCTTTGTCAGTACTGGAGCCCAGAAGGCTTCTTGCGTTTGAAGGTTGACCTATATTTGCAATAAAGTTGCAAAGGAAAACTTGCTAGAGTCTGAGGGAAGCATACCCAAGTACTTCACCCATCTGTGAGACACCCCCATACCCTATTGCTATCTGTCATACATGTGTCACCTTGGTAGAGTTTATTAGTTATCAGTCAGATAGATCACTGAGTCAAAGTCAGTCAAAGTCATTCCCCTTAGCCTTAGCCTGGTTCTTCCATCATCACCCATCTATAGAACATTGATTACATTTTGTAAGTATGGCATGAGCAAGCAGATTTCCAGAAGACTCTAAGATTTTTCAGAAGCAAAGGTATATTTTATTATTGTTATTATTGTTGGTCACCATGATTATGAATAACTGGCTCAAGTTGGGTTTTGATATACACCATTGGAGCATGTCTTATCTTGGAATATAGTAGGATCATATTGGCATGTTATCTCACCTTTATTTTGGGAACTTTGACCTGGTCAACCTAGTTGACCGAGTCAATTACATTTCTCAAGGCAATGACTCAAAAATACAACATAGTTTATATTTGTTCGAACTTCGAAACATGCCCAGGACCAATACTGCAGTTTCAGTTTTCAAAATTTTGCTCCGGTTTTCCAGGAAATGATTGTTATCACTTAATTACTCGCCAAATGATCAATTTTTTATTCCAGATGGCAGTGTGTTTGGTTCTCCTAGAGCAGAGTAGTGTTCCAGGGGGTTTGAGTAGTCACTTATACCATTCTCCTATGTCTCTAGATCGTCTAGAGAAATAAGTTTGCCCCAGTTTGCATCTTGGAGTGAGTTACAATGGATTTATCAGTTTCTAGGGTTTGTTCCTGCAGAAAATGAACTAGAAATTCGCTGAGAAAATCGATTTGGCCTCCTGGGTCAAGGAAATGGCTTGGAACTTTGACAGATGATGTTTCTTGGCATCCCGTACAGTCCTCCAACAGCTTTCAATCAGCAGATGTCCAGATTATTTATTTATGGCTCAGCCAATGAGGAAAACCTCCCAAGGGGCGCCCCCTCTAATTGGCTATTGATGTATTTCATGATTATATCTTATGATTTGAAGTTGTAAAGGGGATTAGGGTGAATTAAGCCCCTAAGTGACCCTTCCCAGTGTATTATTGTATCACACTTTATGTTATATTTTGAGTTTGACTTAGGATAGGCGTCCTTGAGCAAAGTGCACCCCCTTTGGTTGACTCAGTCACTCGATCCATGTGATAAGTTATGTATTGTTGATCTCCACCGTTGATGATCTTTTAATATCCATCGTTGGATGATAAAGTGAGTTAGGGTTTATGTATCTCTAAAACTATTTAAGAGATGTCAGCCCCCCATTGTAATTGATGAGCTCTGGAACCGGAATATCAATAAAGATATTTTTTGCTTGGGATTATTGATCTGTGTATATTGTGGATGTTCTGATTTGATGATTGGCATTGTTTTTCTTCCTTACTAAGCTTCATCTAGGATAGATCTTTCATTTTTCATTTACCCATTTCATTTGCAAGAGAAGGAGGCGCGCTAAGAGAGAGAGGGTGACATTGTGGGGCAACTCACCTTCATCCCGGCTCCAAGATGTTTGGTTTAGGGAGTATTTTTGTCTTTCTGACTTTTTATTCTCTTTCCCTTTCCGTATTTTGCAGATCTCATTCATTTGTCTGATTGATTGATGTTTCTTTGATCTAGCAGGTTGAAGGGGGCGCAAGGGTGACTGTTTGATACATAGCTACACCAAGATCTTGCTCGGGAAGGTTCATTTTGACGAGAGATTGGCATTCCTCATCATTTCTCAATCCATCTACAGATTCCAGGTACGTCTCGTAGGTGAGTTTCTCTTCTTTTATTTTTTGTGCATGCATTGCTCATCACTCCACATCCTTAAAACCCTCATTTTGCAAATCTATGAGTTCTAGCTTGCGACAAGCTACAAAATTAAAACCCCTAGATCTAAATATTTGGCTTGATCGGACTCCATTTACCCATCCAAAGCACTGGCCTGTTACTAGGAAAAAATGCCCCTTGTTAGATTTGTATCATTTAATCAATATGATCTAGGATCTTATCTGAGAGAATAACATGCACAGCAATAATCACAAGAGACAAGAGACACAAACAGTTTTCCTCGGGGAAACCATAAAGGAGAAAACCCCGCAACTTCCTCAGAGATAGAATGAACACCAATAGCAAAAGTAAAATCCAAAAATACAAAGATTATCTCCGACTGCTGTTCTCTCTCTCACTTGTACGAGCTCCTCTTCTCTCATTCATGCGCTACAGTTGAGTGAGTGTGTGTTTCAAATATAGAGTCTCACTCTCTATTTATACTTGTTTTCCACTTGACATTTACTCTACAGGGCCGATTTCTCTAGGAGAGTCCAATAACCCTAATACCCCTCAATTGTGGGGACTATTTCCCCGACTTACAACGAAGGGTTAACCTCAATAACTTTACATGACTTTATTATATAATGACTCTCTTGATCAGAGGAACAAACATCTCTGTCGGGGTACAATGAAATACAATATAAAATATACAAATGAATACATTACGAAGTTACAAATACATCAACACTCCCTCTTAACTAGGAAGGTATTCTCTTGACACAGTTCATCAGCACAAGTCTTCATTACTGAATCATCATCAAAGCTGGATCATCATCATCACTGCTTCCGCTATCTTGAGCAAATGGTGCTATCTCTCAATTCTACTCGTCATAGGAAGTTCTACAAAGCCAGCCTTGCTGGATGTAGGCCTAGCCTCCACGTAGGTCTTCACATCTTCAGTACTTATATCTGACCATGGGAGGAACCAATCCTGCCACCATGTCAGAAAGGCACAACCTTACATCTGACCATGGGAGGAACCAATCCCGCCACCATGTCAGAAAGGCACAACACTTACATCTAACCATGGGAGGAACCAATCCTGTCACCATGTCAAAAAAAACACAACACTTACATCTGTCCATGGGAGGAACCAATCCTGCCACCATGTCAGAAAGGCTTCACGGACTCATCACTTCCCCTTAGAAGGAACCTCGATCTAATGAACACCAAGCTTCTCTTCTGAAGTACTCAAACTTCACTCTGGCCATTTCTAGCATAGAATCACATCAGGGTTGATTACGTCCAAGGATAACCTTCGAGCTTCGCCGGGACTGATTACATCCGAGGACAACCTACGAGCTTCACTAGGACCTTATGCTCAAAAAACCTGTCTCGCCGGCTATGCTAGAACTCCCTCTTTCGAGAGATCTTGATCTGGATCACAAACTAGAGTTTCACTGCTCCTCTCTGCACCATATCCTTGATATAGTGATATTTGATCTCGATATGCTTCGACTTGTCATGGAACACTGGGTTCTCCGACAACTTCACACAACTCTAGTTGTCGCAATATATACAAGTAGCATCTAACTGGAGATCAAACAAATTAGATAGTAGTTTCCTTAACCACACTGCCTCACAACTAGCCGAACAAGCTGCGACATACTCTGCTTCAGCTATACTCAGTGCCACACAGGACTGCTTCCTGCTAAACCAAGAGATCACACCTAATCCCATACTAAAGCAGCACCCCGAAGTGCTCTTCCTATCAATGGCACTGCCTGCCCAATCAGAATCCACATAACCATGCAGGTTAGTCTTCTGATTCGTATCATGTTCAACTGTACCCTTCAGGTACCTCACTGCATGCTATGAAACCAAGTGAGCATGTCTCGGATATGTTAGGAACATCAATAGACAAAACATCTGACAATACATCGTGGCATGAAACATCACTCAATAGCTTCAGGTTCAATGCCATAGGTGTGGCCATGTCCTTGCAGTCCATCATCCTGAACCTCTTCAGTATCTCCATTGCATACTTCCCTTGTCTAAGGGAGATTCCATTCGCACTCTGCCACACCTCCATGTCTAGAAATTAATGTACCATACCCAAGTCTTTCATCTCAAACTCGACAGCAATTCTCCTTCTTGCAACTTTAATGAGTTCCATTTTTTCTGTCAGGGACAAGTCATCGACATATAACAGGAGCATCACTGGGATTCCACCTTCAACCTTGAAGTAAAGGTTGGAATCCGCTTTACTCTCAGTAAAGCCTAGAGCCATTAGTAAGTTGTCCATTCTGTCGTACCATGTCGAACCTCAAGATCTTCTGCAGTCACTCCCCCTGAAGTGGAGCATCATTCTCCCTCTTCCTTTCATACTCTATGTATTGAAACATTCTGTACTGGAGTGACAAGTAGCTTCCTCTGCAACTAATATTCTATGTATCCATCTAGGGTCACTGGATACCAAGATCCTCTATCTTGAACCTTTTCAAAAGTTCTTCTCGCACTCATCTATGAGCTTGTCATCCTCTATACGCTTTCATCTTCAACCCTGTAGCAAAGGTTAAGATCTTCATTACTCTAGGTGATTTCCAAGCTCCTCATTTATGTGTTATCCCATGGGTTCCTTCTGAGCTCTTGCAAGTCCTTTAATTTGCACACGAGTCTGACTGTCATGTATATCGACTTCCAGTGGCTGCAAATGTCTCTTCGTAGTCCATGCCTTCTTTCTGTGAAAAGTCTCGTGCTACGAATCTTTCCTTGTATCCCAAGATGTTGTCATCTACTGCATGCTGGATCTTGTAGATCCATATGGAAGATACTACGGACTTCCCTTCAGGTCTTCGACATTGCATTCTAGTCATCATTCTTCATTTTGGATTATTAGAGTGAATCTTGAACTGTTGTCACTTGTTCTTTGGAACAAGTCTCATCCTTCTTTTCTTGTAAGCGATTGTATGCGATCTTTCCTACAAGTCAAATGCACCATTTGTATGGTTCGAAACATTTCATAAGGCATATTCATAATGGCAAATTCTTATGCATAAAGATATAATCATGCAACTATTTTAGTCAATACAACATTCATCCATATCTCACGGAAACTTTCTAGTTGCCTTCCACTCTACCAAGACATCATTGAGATTATGCACTAATCTAGTATGTCAGCAAAGAGGTTTCATTATAGATAAGTAGCAATGGAGAGTTGTATAGCACCATGGGCTACCTACCCATCACATGCATATCAGTAGTATACTGTCATTAATGCAAACATTCTATCATGCATAACACATCAACTGAATATAAACAAATGCATAACCAAATAATATCATGAAATGACAATTGAATACTTATCTCTATTAGTTTCGTGGGTAGACTCCTTGAGCCTTCAGCTTCATCATCTTCTTCATTCATAACATCATCATTTCTTATCCAAATGCTAAGATGGATAAGAGGTTCTTCAAGAATTGAGTCCTTCATATTCCTCATCGCTTGAGGGCTCTTCTTTGAATCATGAGAGCTTGATCTTCAGTTGCTCCCATCTTCTCTTCTCTTATTATGAGTCGAGCTTCTTCTTATGTACACTCTTCCCAGAGTCCGCTGAAAGTAATCACTTCTTTCTGGTACATATTCCTTGAATAAATGAATCCCATGATCCTGGGAGGCCATTCAAGGTGGTTATAACAATATCTTATTCTTCTTCGATTGCTTCGGCATAGCATCGAACACTTCCTTTTGGTGTCTTCAAGGATGACACATGAGGGCTGAGATGATCTTTAATAAAATCTGCAATGATTCTCTTGGCTCTAGCCTTAGCCTCGTTTCCCTCTGGCTCTTAGAACTTCCTTACTGAAATACTGATCTAGGTCAATTTATTCAAGGATCACGGAGTTCCTATACTTCCACACTTCGAAGTTGTCAGCTTCACCAAGCTTGTCATCAAGCTGGTGTGATTAGTCATTTTGAAATGAGAACCTCAAATGTAAATAGCAAAGGATTAGATCTTATCGATTTGAGGTGTCTGTCCTGGTTCAGGAGCTGGATGATATAGGGTTTGTCAGAGAAACCCTAATTTTCAAAACTTGGAATCTTTCAGATCTGATTTGATAGAAAGATGTGCCTCCTGAAGGCGAGTTGAGCAGCATACTCATTTTCTCAAAACTGTGATCAAAACTGCAAAATATCTAATGCCCTAGTTTTCTTCAATGTTTTCTATGAAATTTCCTGATATTGTTTCTGCAGTATCTCCGAAACTACTGCTCCTCTGTGTCTGAAACTTCACACTGAGGTAGCCTCGTCTGTCCTCTTTCCAACATCGTAGGTTTGAGCAGAAATGGTTTCACCAATTGGGACTTATGAGAGTTTTCCCAAGGTGACTTATTTCAGGACTGTTCAGCATAGCGAACTTGTACAGACTGCCACGTGTCACTGTTTCACCTTCAAGGTTTGAAACTTTTACCACAGATAGCAGAGTCCGTGCCCTATCTGGAACATCTTGTGAAATTTCATTTGGACCTTTGTAGCCAAGATATAGCAATTCTCCCAAGGTGTCCTGTTTAGGGATGAATCTTGGGAGAGGCTGGAACCCTGATTTTGAGGAATCATATCTCCCAGGAATATAGAGAATTTGAGGCTGAAACTTTTACATAGTGTACATCAAGCATTTATCTTCGGCCTGTAAAAGTTTCGGCTCCTGAGCCTTCTCATATCTCGAGATATAGCGAATGCACCAAAATGACTAGTTTTAGTCTTTTAGGGTTTTCTAGTCTGGGGTCAAATTAGGATTTGACTTTCCTGGAGTTTTACCCAACCAAAAATTTAAATTTTGGTCTCTAAATTTCAATTTTGAGGAGGAGAGCAATCCTATGCTGGGCTCACTCAAAAATTCCTCTTCTGTGAAAAGCCCTAATTTCCTGTAGTAGTGATAGGTCAAAAATTGAAAAATGCCCGAAATCAAATTCTGCTTCGATAGAAAGATGCACCCTTCAATGGAGAGTTAGCCTAGCCTCTTTTCGCTGATGACCTGTGGAGGGAGACCCAAAAAGTAAGAAGCCCTAGCTTCTGCAGCTGCATAGTATCTTCTTCTCAGGTTAGCTCTAATACCTTGTTAGATTTTTATCATATAATCAATATGATCTAGGATCTTATCTGAGAGAATAACATGCACATCAATAATCACAAGAGACAAGAGACACAAAGAGTTTTCCTCGGGGAAACCATAAAGGAGAAAACCCCGTAACTTCCTCAGATATAGAATGAGCACCAATAGCAAAATTAAAACCCAAAATGATCTCCGACAACTGTTCTCTCTCTCACTTGTGCGAGCTCCTCTTCTCTCACTCATGCACTACAGTTGAGTGAGTGTGTGTTTCAAATAAAGAGTCTCGCTCTCTATTTATAATTGTTTTCCACTTGACATTTATTTTATAGGGTCGACGACTTCTCTAGGAGAGTCTAATAACCCTAATACCCCTCAACTATGGGGACTATTCCCCGACTAACAACGGAGGGTTAACCTCAATGACTTTACATGACTTTATTATATTAATGACTCTCCCGATCGGAGGAACAATACATTTTTGTTGGGGTATAATGAAATACAATATAAAATATACAAGTGAATACATTCCGAAGGTACAAATACATCAACACCCCCTTGGGGAAAGTAGTCTTTTTAGCAAACCACAAACTGGGTATTGTTGGTTTCTTCTCCAATTTCCTAATCTTGCACCCACCAATCAATCCGAGTATCCAGTTCCACCTAATTTCACCTATTTGCTACAAATCCCAATTTTCCTACATAAACCCTAGGGAAAATTTAAGGTTTTTTACTTGGATACTCTGAATCTCTCAGTTTCCACTTCAAACTATAATTAATCAGTTAACAAAGAGATTCAACCAAGTTTCCCTTGCCTGTCTATTCTGTATCCATAATTTTGGTTTCTTGGTCTTAGGGACGCCCCCTGGGCTTAGTGTTTCACTAGGTCCAAAGTGTTAATATCCTTGACTGGTGTGACATCCATTTTCTTTCGAAAGTCTTGGATATCGTAGGTCATGACTTTGGATGCCTTTCCTCTGTCGTGCGGAATAGGATCACCTCACGGGGCATCTACAAGATTCGTGATAACACTCCCCAAAGTGATTTGGAGCATATTACATCATTTTCTGTTCATTGGTTTTTAGCAGGTTGGTGACAAAACAGGGCAAAACTTCGCCTAATTTCAACCATAGAAGAGTTTTAAGGCCACCCCAAAGGAAGAGCTTCAAGACCCTCTCAAGAAAGGGGAAAAACATAGTCTTTACCTCTTTCTTTAAGTTGAAATTTCATCCTTTGCATTTTCAGTTAAATTAAGTCTCATTTATTTGTCATCCATTGCTAGCAAAAGAAGTTGGGCTTGCCCACCTTTGCATAAGCAATTGTTGATTGGTGTGGGTTTAGATTAGTTGGAGCTTCATTTTGTTTTTATTTTCTTTTTTATTTTTCCCACACCTTGCAAGTGATTTGGTCATGCCATCCTTGCAAAATCGTGTAGGTCAGTGTTTATTTTTTTGTTAGTTTCATTTGCCCGCACCTTGCAAGTGATTCGACTTTGCCATCCCTGTGAAATTGTGTTGGCTTGTATCATTCTTTCTTTTATTTTTATTTGCCCACACCTTGCAAGTGATTCAGCTATGCCATCCTTGCAATATTGTGTTGGCTTGCATTGTTAATAATTGTTAAATTCTTCATTTTGTTTAAAATAAATCTTGCCCCAATCTTCTCCCCGTATTCACTCCCCTTGTCGGTTGGTCCGACCTAGGGTGACAAGAAAGAGAGAAGATTTGAGTTGGCTAGAATAATAAGCATTTCAATCCATTATTGCAAGATTGAGAAAAAGAGGATTAGTGTGTGGAGCTAGAGGGGTAGAGGCGTTGGGGGCCTTGTGGCACTCTATGTCCTCTTGTCCTCTTGTTGAGCACCCGGCTAGCTCTTAGGACTAACTTGTGGAGCTAGGAGGGAGCCTTGTGCTCTCTTGTTGAGCACCCAACAATTTCTCTCGGTTGAGGGATAAGGGTTGGAGGTAGACACATTAGTTAGTTAGTTGGTTTTCTCATGCAAACACATTAATTCCCCTAAGTTGAAGAAAGACTTTCAAATAAATTAAAATCTATTGGACCACTTGCCCAATATCACGATCTTTTGTTTTATTTACTACTGCAATCATCATTCCTTTGGTTTAGTTCTACTTCAAGCTCATCTCGTACACTTTAGTTCATTTGCTTTAAGTATTTTACATTTGATGAATGTGGTCTTTTCATTATTGTGGTGAGCGAATGATTTAGAGAAATTTGTGCATTTTGGTAGTTTCATTGTAATCTTTGTTTGTGACTCCATAGCCCGATTCAGGCAGGCATTAGTTTAGTAATACTATATTCCTCTTGCAATTATATTTGGTTTACGAATAAAGAAAGGTTTGTCTGTCATTTGAAATTATTGCATTTATGCATGATTGATTTCCATAAAGTTTAAATTAATTTATTCATCTTTTAACTCCTAAAAATACAACCTTTGAAACATAGTAATTAGGGACTACCCCCATGGACCTTTTAAGAGTTGGGTCTAAACAAAAGAGTTAGGAACTGAGGTGACATTGGGTTCTAAACTCATATTCGCCCTTGGGAACACAACTAGTGGTTGGAAGACTTTTCCACGATAAAGTGTGTTTTAGGCGGCAACATTTTTGGCGTTGTTGCTAGAGACAATTTTTTTTGTTCCTGTAGTACGAATTTTTCTTTCCTTTTGGCTTTTGCTTTGTTTGATGGATGTTTAGAGTAGAACTTTATTATTCATCTAGCGATTCCACTAACCTTTTTGTTTTGTAATTTACAAGAAAACCAAAAATATTTTTTTTGTGTGAGAAATTTATAATGCATATTTTTTTTCTCACGTGGCGAGACCATTGATGGGATAAAACCCTATTTCTCATAAAATTGTTGAAGTTGATTTTGTAGATCATCCCATTGTTTGATAGCTCCAGTCCAGTTCGAAATGCATGATTAACTCAGATATGTGCTATTAGTAACCATTATGGATGACGAAGAATCTAGAGCAGAAATTTCAAATGCATATCCTCCCGTTGACTTCTCAGGAATCTCGGGCTTTCCAAACCATGAGCCATGTTTTTCAGAGGGAAGTGTTATGCTTCCTAGTTTTTTTGGAAATGGTGATTCAGATGTTTGTCACATCATATATTTTCTTTCATTTTTGGTAAATGATGTCAACGTACTTCATCAAGATAGTAAGATGCGGGTATTTGTTAGTACACTAAGTGAGGATGCTTGGATGTGGTATTATGGTCTTCCTAATAAAAGCATTACATCGCTTGAAAATTTCTTGGAACTTTTTTTAAGAGGTGGCATAATGGTGAGGAAGATATGGTGACTGCTTTAAATAAGGGCTTTGACCAATTAAAAAGGATAAGAGAACAAGTTGAGCAACACCTCCATGATGATCTCAATGAAAAAGTTTATCAAAATTCAAACATTGTTGAAGATCCTCCTCATGACCCCACAATAGAAAATATTGAAGATTGGGGATCTTTTCATGATTATTTTAGTGACGATGATCACATTTGCACCCAAGACCCACCTCAAGAAGAAACCATTATAGAGGCTTGTAATGAAACTTATGAAGAAATTCATAAGGTTTGTAATGTGTATGATGACACCCCTCCATGTTCACCACCTAGGAATGAAGTTTTGGAATGTTTTACTGCTTGTAATATTTTTGAAACCAAAACTTCTAAGGATGATCATTGTGAACATGAGGAGGTTAGTTATACCCAAGAATGTGATACCAGCGATGAAGACTCTCGTCACTGACGTAGATGGAAATGATGACTATTGTACTTTTATTGAAAATCCAATATATGAGACTTTTGAAAATATTTTTGAGAATCCCATCTATGACATGCCCAAAGAAGGGATTGTGGATCTTGAGACTTTGGGGGATCTTGGTATGGAAGGTGAATGTTCAAATTTTCCATATGATTATTCAGATATGTACGATTATTCAGAGTTGTGTCATTCAGAATCGTACACAAGTATCAATAATAAAGACTTGGAGAAAGAGTACAAAGAAGATCTAGATTGGGTGCAATTAATTGAAGAACAGTCCCAACTTTCATATTCACGTACAGAGGTTCCTTATGATTTGGCTCAGCTTGGGGCTTATACAGAGAATTATAATTCGATAAGCCTTGTTGAACAGTGCGATGGAGTTGTCAATGTGCCTCATCAGACAAATTTGTACATTAGTCCTATCCAAGACTATCCAATCTTGGATAGAAGAAGCCTATGGGAAAACCTGTAAATCTAGGAAGCAATTTGATCACGTTATCCATGCTTATGATTCCCCATATTGCCTGCCCATTCTGGATCATCACACAGGTTTGCATTTCTTAATAAATGTGTCTTTGCTTTGGCTGGTAACCATTGCCAAGACAAATATTTGTAAGGTCGATAAAATGCTTAGGTGGTTGCATTGGATATTTGAGTTTACCTAAGTTGTTATTTTATTTTGCTTAAGATAGGAAAATAAGCTCCTTAAAGTGAGCGTTACTTTCTACATTTATTTTTTGTATTTAGGTTTCTTTTAGTTTCTAATAAAGCAACCTATGGTACATTGGACTTTTTCATAAAACTTGTGCTACTAAGGTTTTCTTGTCAAGTTGAGATGTTTTTACAGATTATAAGAACCAGAGATACTGGAGTTCTCGTATCCTCTCCTTGCTTGAAGGCCAGATTGAGCACACGTCCCACAGTTCGAGCCAGAATGTTGACCACCAAAACCAATTAGGTGGACAACGATGTACCATGCACATATTGGATGTGCCTTGAAGATAAGAATTAAGTACTTAATGATTATGTCAAGCGAGGCAGCTCTTCTTCTCTCTATAAAATTTCCGCACCCTTGCGGAGAACTTTGTAAGGATATGTCAACATGAAGGTCTAGTTTTTTGTAACTTAATCGCCTAAGAATTAGTCATTAGGGAATTCCTTTCATCGAGTGTTTTTTCACTTGGATAATTAAAATTTCTTTTTAAAGATTTTAATTATTTGAGTTTTTCACTCAAAATTACCTCCAAAGTGGTGAAAGGTGTTCTAGTGATCGATTCCATGGAGTGATTGGGGCCTAGGAATGTTCTATACTACCATGCTAGACATTATCCAGAGTCGTGAAATTTCATTAAGTTTTGTGTAGGTTTTTTTAATTTTTGGTCATTAAAAATTGTCACTTAGGACAATTTGTTGTAATGTAAAAGAGGGTTACTTGGTCCTTTTTAATGTTGTATAGGGGTATGGGTACTCAAGACAAATGGCATGAGACCCCCTACACCCTTGGGCCAAGTTTGAAGTCATTCAAACAAGTATTACTATGGTTTTGGTCACTTTTTCCCAGGTCAGTCATGAAAATCAGGAAAGTGGGCATTTACTCAGAGAGTCAAATTTTGGAAAAGTTACTATAGTCACTTGGGGTGGCCAAGTAAAGGTTCTAATGTTTATATTAGGTTTCTAAGACAAATTTAAGACCCAAAGAGGGCCCCCCAAGCAAGCATGTAATAAGTTTTGAGTCATCGACTCTAGGGGGGTGCCCCCTTATCTCTTTGATTGGCTGGGTGAGCTAAAGTCAATGGAAGGGGCCCCACTATGGTGGTTTCCTCCCCATTTGACATAGAAATAAGGTTAAAAGCATTAAATTGGGGGTTTCTCTCCCCATATTTGAGATCCCAAACCATGGTTTTGCCCTCCTTGAGCAAATTCGCCCCCCCCTTGCTTGGGCCCCCCTCTCTCCCTTATGACACTTGTCTAGGATGCAAGGAGCCTCTCTCTTTCATTTTTCCTATTTAAGGAGGCTTCCCTTCCTCATTTTGGTGACAAACACACACACACCCACTCTCTTGCCCATGCTCTCATTTTTTCTCTTGCTCTCATTCCATAGCTCTTGCTTTGGCCATTGTAATTTTCAGCCATTTGGCTTTGTTAATAAAAAATATTTGGAGGAATCCGATGTCCTTTGTGCTCATTGATAGTTTGCTTCTATGCTCAAGTAACTACATAAGCATACTAATTTGCTTTGGTAAGATTTATGGTATTTGTATTCCATAGATTTTGTGAGTTCTCTTTCTTGTAGCTAAAGAAGTTCATATCTTTTCTAGTTTGAATTTTTTTATTCCTTTACTCATCATTTGGTTCTCACCTCTTTGTATTTGGTAGTAAAAATCTTATTAGTTGCAGGTATACCGATTGAGGAGTGGGATTCCAAGCTTGGATGCCCCATTGCTTGATTTCTTGAAGAGCCAAGCACAAAATTTCCTCTTTCTTTACACATAAATTTTTTCATTTTAGTCTTAGTTGGTTGGGTTCTTCAAGTCTGATTTTTACTCATATTTACTCAAATTATCTCAACATTATTCTCTTGGCAACTTTGTATAAATTTTGTACCTGTATTGCACTAACATACTAACCTCCCCAAAGTGATTTGGGGCATATTACATCATTTTCTGTTCATTGGTTTTTAGCAGGTTGGTGACAAAACAGGGAAAAACTTTGCCTAATAGAAGAGTTTTAAGGCCACCCCAAAGGAAGAGCTTCAAGTCCCTCTCAAGGAAGGGGAAAGACACAGTCTTTCTCACTCTCTTTACCTCCTTCTTTATGTTGAAATTTCAGCCTTTGGAACAAGTCCAAAAGAGTCTCTTGGATTTGATTTCTTGCTTTGCATTTTTAGTTAAATCAAGTCTCATTTATTTGCCATCCATTACTAGCAAAAGAAGTTGGGCTTTCCCACCTTTGCATAAGCAATTGTTGATTGGTGTGGGTTTAGATTAGTTAGAGCTTCATTTTGTTTTTATTTTCTTCCTTATTTTTCCCACACCTTGCCAGTGATTTGGCTATGCCATCCTTGCAAAATCGTGCAGGTTAGTGTTTATTTATTTATTTATTTTCATTTTCCCACACCTTGTATGCGATTCAGCTTTGCCATCCTTGTGAAATTGTGTTGGCTTGTATCATTCTTTCTTTTATTTTTATTTGCCCACACCTTGCAAGTGATTTGGATATGCCATTCTTGCAATATCGTGCTGGCTTGCATTGTTAATAATTGTTAAATTCTTCATTTCGTTTAAAATAAACCTTGCCCCAATCTTCACCTCGTATTCACTCCCCTTTTCGGTTGGTCCGACCCAGGGTGACAAGAAAGGGAGAATATTTGAGTTGGATAGAATAATAGGCATTTCAATCCATTATTGCAAGATTCAAAAAAAGAGGATTAGTGTGTGGAGCTAGAGGGGTAGAGGTCGTTGTGGGCCTCGTGACACTCTGTGTCCTCCTATTGAGCACCTGGCTAGCTCTTGGGACTGACTTGTGGAGCTAGGAGGGAGACTTGTGCTCTCTTGTTGAGCACCCAACAGTTTTTCTCAATCGAGGGATAAGGGTTGGAGGTAGACACATTAGTTAGTTAGTTGGTTTATTTTCTCATGCAAACACATTAATTCCCCTAAGTTGAAGAAAGACCTTAAAATAAATTAAAATCTATTGGACCACTTGCCCAACATCACGATCTTTCGTTTTATTTACTATTGCAGTCATCCTTCCTTTGGTTTAGTTCTACTTCAAGCTCATCTCGTACACTTTAGTTCATTTGCTTGAAGTATTTTACATTTGATGAATGTGGTCTTTTTATTATTGTGGTCAGTGAATGATTTAGAGCAATTTGTGCATTTTGGCAGTTTCATTGTAATCTTTGTTTGTGACTCCATAGCCCAATTCAGGAAGGCACTGATTTAGTAATACTATATTCCTCTTGCAATTATATTTGGTTTACGAATAAAAAAAGGTTTGTCTGTCATTTGAAATAATTGCATTTATGCATGATTGATTGCCATAAAGTTTAATTAATTTATTCATCTTTTAACTCCTAAAAGACAACCTTTGAAACATGGTAAATAGGGACTATCCCCCTGGACCTTTTAGGAGTTGGGTCTAAATGGAGGAGTTAGGAACTGAGGAGACATTGGGTTCTAAATTCATAGTTGCCCTCAGGAAAACACCTAGTGGTTGGAAGACTTTTCCACGGTAAAGTGTGTTTTAGGCAGCATCAGATTACATATGCAATATTGAAACCATTTTGCAGATTGATTCTGAAATCAATCAATTGAGAGGATTTGTGGAGTTTATGAAGCTGAGAATATTATAGTATTTAACTTGCTTCCCTAACAATTGGGTCTATATTCATCTTAAACTTATGTATGCCTAAAAGTTTTATAGCAAGAGAACCAAGATAATTGCCTGATTCATTCTTCCATTGGTTCGAGTTTCATTTATGCTAGATAAAATTTCTTGATTTACTCCTGTCTTTTGGGCAAAGTGATGTAACTCTTATGATAGTATAATCTTTATCTAGCTCTTTGTGTCATTTTCAAATCCATCACCTTTTGATGAAAATGTTTTTAATATTTATTAACAAGTCTTTAGAAACTCCTAGTTTTCATTGCTGAAAACTTCGATGTTTCATCTTATGTTCAATATGACTCTTCCAGAATTTTGAGTCAGGGTTCTTACACCTTTGGAAATATATATGCAAAAAGAGTTGCTCAATCAACAATATCACTTGGTAATGTATTTATATTGATTATGTAACCTTCTGCCATTTCTTTGGTCAATATCCATAACAATAGTAGCTTACAAGCAAATACAAATTCTAAATGGATGAAATTAGCCATTAATGATAGATGGCACTAGCAATGTCAAAACATGCTTTACAATTTCGAAGGCAACGAGGATTTGGTAGTAGAGAACTACCTTGATTTCAGTTTACCTAGAGAATCCAAATCCATTTCATTAAGCCTGATCAAGAAATATCCAATAGAAATTCACAAGTCATCCTTTAAGATATAATTATCATTTGAGTGCTTTTCCAATTTTTTTCTTCCACACGCCTCAAAAATTTGTTCTTTTAAACTCTAACAAGTTAGGTTTCAGTTGACAAAAAGTAGTTGGCATTCTCTGTAATGTTAGGACAAGTAGATTATTTGATAAAATAACTTGTATATATTCCTTAGGACAATTAAATTCTTGATCAATTACTTGAAGAAAAATGGAAAACTTCATTAGATGTATTAATAAATGCATTCTCTTAACAACTAACATTTCTCAAGATCCCCCTTGGAGTAGGAAGTAAAACTGCTTCTGGTTAGTTTATTACAGCTCAGCACAACCTTTGTCATTAGTGTACATGATTGGCATTAGGCTGGGCCTGGGCCAACATAAACTAGAGGATGTCTTCAGTGGACTACCCTTATTTGGCACCTAGACAAGGTTTTGGGGAAAAGTTGTATGCTATGCCAGATTATGTTAGCTTCTGCTGGTATACAATCTCAGTATAAGGATTCGTCATGCTGCTTAGGAGATCTTGGGATGCTCAGTTGATGAATACATTTCTCATTTTCACTTGCTCTAACAATAAAAAACTAGCATCTTTAAACGAAATTCTCAACAAGAAAGGCTTCAATTGAGGTTATGCTGCCATAGTATTTACATTATCTATATCATTCTACAATTTCTTCTATGGAACAATACAAAGTGTATTTCATTGCAATATTGATTCGTTTTATTCTGAATTTTTCATTGAATGCATTATTCTGATCCCTCAGATTATGTTTTGGATGTAAAAAATTCGTAATCTTGAATTTCTCATCCAGAGATAGCTTTAATTTTTTAATAATGCTGGAGGACTGAGGTTACTGGTATAGAACTCTGGAACTAGTTTTCTACCATAGCTACATTCTGTTTTATCTTAGTCTTTTTTTGAAAGTAACTCTGAGTATTTCTCTAGAAGCATTGTATCTTGTCTGTCGAAAGTGATAATATCTTTTGGATGAGAGAAATGTGTGCTATAGGATGGAAGTTTGAGTAGTAGCTATGGGGAGGTGACAGTAGGTCATGCTTGAAGATTATAAAATATATCAATTGTACTAACATTTCCTTGCTGTTGTTCGAATAGGGTTCACATGGTGACTTGAGACCAGAAGAATGCCAGATCTTGGCTGCAGAGTTCTATCTACGTCACAAGAAGAATGTGACCAACATCATGGATCGAATTGTTGATAATGGAACTCTTGGAGATATTTGTCTTTAAATTAAACATGGAAGGAAAGCTGCTTAGAATGTAATTTGTAGCCACTCTTATCCCAGAGCACAATTAGTTTCCTCAATATCTTGGTTTGTAGAGCATGATTTATTGGCAAAGTATTCTCTGTCAAAACTGTACTATAGGATCATATTGCATATTGAACATGTACTTGAACTAAGTACTATTGATTGTTCTTTTGCTATGCATGATGATTGGTGTGAGCTTTTGGAAGTTGCGTGTCATAACATGTGAGAGTGTTTAGCTATCACACAAATCTTGTTTACTAATACTAGGACCAAGACAATGTCGACATGCAATATCTAGTGACTCTAGAGAAGATATTTAATAATGTAATACAATGCATTCAAATTTCCAAGGATTTTATATTGTTTATAGACAATTTTAGCAATGTTGAGTAAAATTTTGTATGCTGTGGATTTGAGTGAATCATTTTAGAAAAAAAAGAGGAAATTGGTGATTATTTTTTGGGGAAAGACATTGAAATTTAGCCCATGGGTTAACTTTTGCCCCTAAAATTTTCCATTGGAGAGAGAAGTTGGGGATACAAGATAACTTGTCTTATCACCCTTGGACCATAGTATCTCTATGAGATTTGTGTAAACATTTGGGAAGTGAGTGTGATACTACATATCGTTCTCCCAACGATAGTGAGTTTTTAAAGAAACTCACGGGGGTGTGGATGGGATATACTAGGTTAAATTTTGCCCCTAAAATTTTCCATTGGAGAGAGAAGTTGAGGATACAAGATAAATTTTCATATCACTCTTGGACCATAGTAGTTCTATGAGATTTGTGTAAACATTTTGGAAGTGAGTGTGATACTACATATTATCCTCCCAACGATAGTGAGTTTTTAAAGAAACTCATGGGGGTGTGGATATTCCCCAAGGGGTGCCCCTCAACTTGGCCACTTGATGTATTACACTATTATATCTTATGTTATGAGGTTGTAATGGGGCATAGGGTGAATCAAGCCCCTGGTGACCCCCTTTGATGTATTGTCATGATCATATCTTATGTTATATTATTCTTTGACTTAGAGAAGGTGTCATTGAGCAAAAAGTGTGCCCCCCTTAATCTAGTCAAATTGATCCATGTAAAGTTGATCTCCACCGTTGATGATCTTATAATCTCAACTGTCGGATGTAAAGTAAGTTAGGGTTTGTGTCTCTCAAAAGCTATATAAAGACGAGACCCCCCATTATATCCCATCGGGAAATTTGGCACCATTGGCTCTTGAAGAATAATAGAGAAAATCTTTATGGGATCTCTTGTCTTTTGTGGATGATTGAAGAATGTTATTTGTTATTGAATGACACTATTTATCGCTTGCATTGGAGATCATTGGTGAATCTGTGCCATATTTTTTTTGCATCCATTTGTTTGACAAGGAGGTCGATTTGGAGAGGGGCGCACTTGTGGGAGATTTCCACCTTGCTCTTCCTTCTAGATTGGTGGATATAGGGAGTATTTCTATCTTATGATTTCTTACTCTCGTATTTGTTTACTTCTCGTCAACATTTGTTATATACTTGGCTTGGCAAGAGAGAGGGCATGTTTGGCTTCCTTGGGCGTTTTCAACAAAGTGGAATTTTCATCATTCCTTCACTTGATCTATGCGGAAATAATCTGCATCACCTCGGTATTCATCCTCAGAAACATCAGGTGCATTTCTCCTAGGTAAGAGCTATCCTTTTTCTCAGTATCTAATTGCGGTTGCATTTTCCTTTTATCGAACCCTCATTTCTTAGATCTGTAGGTTCTAGTTTGCGACAAGATATAAAACTTGAAACCCACATCGGAATAATCATAAAACTCCCAAGTCTAAATTTTCACGATCATCGAACTCCATTTGCCCACCTAACGCACTGGTTTGCCTTTGAGGGGAAGACACCCTCCTTGGGAGGAGTGGGTATTTTCAAATCCGCAAACTGGGTATTGATAGTTTCACTTCTAATCGCCTTATCTTACACCTAGCAATCAATCTGAGTGTCCAATTTCACTTAATTTCATCGTTTACCCCTAGATCCAATTTTCCATGCTTAAAACCCTAGGGTAAATTGGGATTTTCATACGGACGCTCGAAATCTCTTAGTAACTATGCAAACCTCTAATTAACTATAATACTAAGAGAGACAATCAAGTTTCCCTAGGTTATTTACTTTCATCCCTTGTTTTTAGGGTCATCTTGGTTATAGGGACGCCCCTTGGGCTTAGTATATTCACTACAGTCAGAAGTGTCGGTATCCTCGACTGGTGTGACATCTGATTTCTTTCAGAGGTTTTGGATATCGTAGGTCTCGACTTTAGTTTCCTTTCCTCTACCATCCTGGATAGGATCACCCCACGGAGCAACTACAAGATTCATGATAACATTTTTGGCGCGGTTTCCAGAGAGGTAGAGGCATACCTTGGTTCGACATTTATCTTAAGCTCTACTCCTGTTCTCTGCCAACATTTTTTGTGCTCGATGGTAGAGGATTACCTACCTTCGATGTCTGTGAATGTTGTCTTTTTTTATATTCATTCATATCACATCCAGCTTTAACTCTAGTGATTGCATATTCAATTGTTTAAATTTTGCACAATCATTATATTATAGTATTACTTATCTCTCCTACAGCATTTATTTTCTATGAATGCGACAATTCGTTCACCTAGCGACTCCACAACGTGACTGCCCAAAGGGACCTGCCCACTAGTATAACCTTCGAAGCCGAAATAATCCAGAGAGTTTCCTAACTTGTACTTGAAATCATAATAAGAACCTTAAATATCAATGATCTAATTTCTTTTGGAGGGTGGTTAATTCACTAAGACAAGTTTTAGACAACCCTCCAGAAAATTATCAATCAAATCCGTTGTTCATCCAATCTGATTCTCCAACCAATAGTTTGAATTCTCCTACTCCTTTGAACAGTCCACCTAGAGTAAATCCTCCAATGGATAACACCAATCCCCCAACAGGACCTAGGCGTTTCGGAAGTCAAACCAGGCCATCTCCCTTTGAATTTTCATTAATTCAAGGTGCTCCTGATGACATGCTTGAGAAATACTTCGATAAACTTCTGAAGTTCAACAGTTCGTCTAGAATTCCTATTGAAGAACGCATTGAGTCAGTATGGAAATATATGGATGCATATGGAGCTGAAGTTGAGGGTGTTTACATGGTAGCCCTTAAATCATCCTTAGAAGGAGATTCTTGGGGATGGTTTGATAGATGGCCTCTAGGGTCAGTATATGGATCTGATACCTTTACCAAGAGACTCATTGAAGATTGGTCATCCAAACCAGACAATAGGTTCCTTTTAAATCAACTCTTTGATGTTAAGAAGAAAGAGAATGAGACAATCCATGAATTCAACGTAAGATTTCATAAACTTGTCTCTAATGTTCCTCGAGACTTAAGACCGATAAAACAATCCATCCTTATCCTTTACTTGAATTCCTTTCAAGGATGGTCTGGTCTAAACCTTAAGGAAAAGAACCCTAATTACCTCAAACCCACTCAAAGCTGGGCTAAGAAAGAAGAAGACAATATAACCTCTATGGGAAAGAATAATTTCCTCGATACTTATGCTCCCTCTTCTTCCTATAGTGATCCAAAACCCAGGAAAGCTAAGGAACCTATAGTCGAAGAAAAGGCAACTCTGAAAGCATTGTTTGAAATGATGAAAAGTCTCGCATTGTTCACCAAAGACATGGCAAGAACTAGGGACAATGATAGATACATAAATTCCTACGGCCCAAGACCTTATTGGAACAATCAAAGAGGGCTTGTAGATGACAATAATAGACAGGCTCCTAGAAGAAATGAGCCCACAGAGAATAAGAATGTGAAGTTATGTGAGGAACTCGAGGAAAATCCCGAAGTGTTTAACCCTCAAGATCAAGGTGTAAATTTAGTTGAAGACTTCACTGATGATGAGGATTTTGGTAGAATTTGTTATATAAAAAATATATATAACATACCATAAATTAATAATATTAATATTATTTATTAATATAAATTAATATTAATATTATTAATTATTAATTATTAATTATTAACTAAGAAATAATTAATTAAATAATTATGATAAGTCAAAAGACATTACTTATATTCAAAAGATGTGAAATGACTTATAAAGCCCAAAGCAATGTGTTTGTAAAATATTATTTTATATATTTTATCATTTATGTTATATTTCATTCATGGGATATTTATCTTATTTACATTAGCTTTTCTCATAAGAAAACAATGCTTTACTGTTTTAGTGGTATCAAGCCAATATGATTTTGGCTTGTGGCCAAAATTATCAAGGCTTCCTTGAATTAGGTCTTTGACCTCACTCAAAAGAAAGAGTTAAAAAAATGTTAAAACAAGTGTAAAAAAATAAAAGCAAAGAACTAAAAGAAGTAAAGAGAAAATAAAATATAGAAACCACACATGGTTTCTTAAAAAAATTATACATGGTTTTTTTTCCAACAACAAAAACACGGAATTTAAATATTACACAAATATTGTGATTAATTATAATAACATATATTATTATTATTATAGATATAGCTATTAATTTTAATAACTATGCGAAAACAAACAAAAAAAGAAAAAAAATCAAAAGGGATTAATAATTATTATTTTGAAAAGGAGAAGGTTATTTAACCTAATAAGAAGAAGACAAGAGGTTTTAGTCAAAGGAAGACAAATTATCGCCGAAAAAAGTTAAAATCAAAGACCAAATTATCACCAAAAGAAATCAAAAGACAATGAATACCATGGAAACCAGTTTACAATTACAAGTAGAAAAAATAGAAGGTATATTAAGGTGTTTTCAAAGACACAATGATGAATTGTAAGACATGAAAAACAATTTGGAAATAAAGATTAAAATACATGAGATTCAAAAGGAGTTCAAAGAATGAGAATATTTCGACCAAAAAAATGATATAGAAAAATTGGCTGCGAAAATTGAGGATTTAAAAGACGAAAAGGATTTCAATTAGAGATTAAAACATTGGGATATAAAGAAACAACTGAATGAGTATAAAAAAAGAAATAATATGCTTGAGCAAAATTGATAATGATGAGGATGAAGAACTGATGCGGATACAAAAGAAATTAAAAGATCAAGAATCAGAAGCCAGCCAGTGCCGACAATAGATAAAAGTTCTTCTATGACAAAATGACGACTCTAAAAAGACACACAAGCTGGACATCGCAAAAAGTAATAAAGCATTATCCAATAATTCCGAAGAAATTTTCAGATTAAAGAACCATCACTAGCATTTTTTAACCCAAATATGAAGTCATAGATGTCTGATTTTCGACATTTTGTTGTCGACCATTTGACAACCAGCTTTCTTTTTAAACATCGATTGAATTTCGGTGGATATCCGACATTGTGATAGCCTCGTTGGATTTCCGATATCCACTTGTCGCAACTCCGACACCCATGGCTTTTACTTTCCCGTTGAACATCCGATGAAGTTCACTTCAACGAGGTCGGAAATCCGACGAATCCCACCAACGATTTTTGCTTCAAAGACATCGGAAAACTGACGAATCAGGGTCGTCGGAGGTACAACATGGATGTCAGATTTGATGCATGTTCGACGAGCAATTTTTTTAATATACGTTAGACATCCGACGGCCTCGTCGCAACTCTGACACCCACTATTTTAACTTTCTCATCAAAAATCCAACGAATTTCACTTCAACGAGGTTGGAAATCCGACGGATCCCATTGACGATTTTCACTGCAAAGATGTCAGAAAGCCGATGAATTAGAGTCGTTGGAGGTACAAAATGGATGTCGGATTTGTTGAATGTCTGACAAGCAAAGTTTTTACATAGACGTCGGACATCCGACGTCCTGGTGTAAATTTATAAAAAAATAACGCTTTATATCCCATATATCCCACTATTGCTGCCTATTGACCAAATCCAAATCTATACTACATCAACATCAAGCAACTCAACTAAATTTGATTTACTGAGCTCCAATGCACACCTACCACATAGTAAGAAATATAAATATATTTTCTCAATTATAAAAGTTAAGAAAATTTCTCCCTTTTCCCGAGAAAAAACAGAGTTAACAAGTACGAAATATATGGAGATTACAAGAGCTTAACATATTAAAAAAAATCACTATCATACCAAAGAAATACAGGAAAGTATAATTAACTGGTAAGAAAAGAGAAGATGCTTAAAATTTGTTGAAGAGGACAACCAAGCACTTTTCAGTAGCATTTGTCATGGTAGTGATAGTTGAATCTACTTTACGTATTTTGGAAATATCATTGTCTAATGCAAGTCTTTGATAACTTTCTTCAAGCACCTCGATGCTCACTCAATTTTTCTAGAATCAGTTTCCCTAAGACAATTGTGAGACAGTTACTGTTTTTCCTCCAAAAAGTGTGAGATAGAAGAGTGTTGTTTTCTCCACAAAATTTGTATTTACAATGACTTTGTGGCAAAATATTGTCCTCATATAACTGATGTAAGACAAGTTTGTGTGAAAAATGAATCGTGTAGGTTTGAAGGTAAATTTGTAGTGAAAAATCCTTTTTTGAGGAGTATTAATCAGTTAATTTTCTTGGCATGAAAAATACACATATCAATACAACAAGGTCCAAGAAAGATGATAACATAAGTGGATCTTTTCAAATTTTGGTGTGAAAAAACTCGAGATGTGTAATCCTGTCTAGATGCATTTTGATTTCCTAAACTCCAACTGCCATGTTTAAGGTCAAATAGCACAACCAGTCAAAGTTTCCACAAATGCCTTGTAAGATGCTTATACATTACCTTGGGCTTTGCAATTATACTATGAGATAAACATATGAGGGTTCTAACATATCCATTGAGTTCTCAATTATAGATGCCACATTAGACTTTAAGTAGACCCTACATATATGTGATGTTGGCAGCTGGTGACAAAAGTATCATCAGGATTCTGATGTTCACATCTATTGGATGGACCTACAGAGTCTGAGACTCGTTGACGCTTGTCGTTGCTACTGAGGGAGCTTGTCTCTGGATCACGGTCCCTCATCTAAGACCTTTCAGCTAACTAAATTATCTCCACTTCATTAGGACTCTCGGCTCTCTCTGAGGACCCAAGAAAAACACAGGGAGAAGGACTAAGCATCGCCGCCCCATCCTCAACAGAAACCCAAGTTCCTTGTGGCTCCAATTTCCTGGACCTCATCTCGTCTCTCCCACTACAACCTACAGTTGAATCCATTAAAGCAAGGAAGGATTGAATTCAGAGGCCACCCTAAATTTACAAAAAGTGGTCCAAATTGGAATTGAAATAAGCTGCCAGGACTTCGGAAATCACACATAAATATGTTTCTTCAATATGTTTATATGATTTCCTTATGATATGATAGAATAATTATTCTGTTGGGCAAGTGCAAGCAGATCAAGCTATTGCAAACATTATATCCTTGGATTTGCAACACCCATCAATTGGGAATGCCTTGATGAATATGCAAATTCTCTGTAGCACCCACCATCCAATTCTCTCCGATTTCAGGGACTCCTAGCCATCCCACTAGAAACCACCACGCAAAGCCAGCATGAGCCAACAACAAAACCATAGGTTTCCCCTTAGAGCCAAATCGTGTGAGAAACATCCATGCTGGACACAAATTATTGATTGGAAGATACCCCAGAAGAGAAACATATTTAAAATCCAATAAACTAACACAGATAATTGTAGATAGTGGTGTGCGTTTTGAAAAAATATGTGAGAAAAAGTTTAACATCCTCCATTTTTCTGGAATAAGCCTGGGCCAGCAAAATAGGAAGTGTTTAGAAAAACTCAATATTAAAACCAACATGTAGGTTGTAAAAAGAATATGTAAATGTAATAACTATTAGAAACATGATGGCTTGCTGCACTCTTGTTATAATGTCCTTCGAATTGTGATCATGTTCCTGGAGAAGATGCTAATTTAGAGAAAAGCTTCGCTATCAAAAAGTTAATTCAATGGCAAGGATTCCATGTAGCTAATTGTATCTTGACTATAACAAATAAACAGTTTTCCATGGAAGATCCAAATAAAGGCTCAAAGATTTGCATAACATATACAAGGAAAATGACTTTCTTTACGAGCATCTCATCTAAGAATGTTGTCTCGAAATATTTGTCATCCTGGTTTTTCCTTCAAGGAATAATGTGCATGTTATGTACAGTTGTGTAGTAGAAAGTTTTATAGAACTTATCACAATTCTCATATCACTTACCTCAATGCACGTACATTAGAACAAAAGGGATGCAAAAGAGAGATTATTGGATGTGCATTAAGAATCTCAAAATATATGTAGTTGGGATGAGAAAGTTGCACTTTATGGACATCTTTTGATTCAAAACTTCCTCAAAATCCTTAATCTCTAGTTTTTCAAATGCAAAAAACAATGCAATCCAATGTTTTACTCTTTCTGGAAGTGGAAGGTCAGAAGGTAAAAGTGATTGAGAAAAATCCTCTTCAACTAGATGGGATCTTTCCACATTCAATCAAATTAAAGTATGGACCTTTTGTTGCAAATAACTGGTGTCATGCAACCAAAAAAGAAATTCGGTTGCTCGGACAATAAAAATAAAAATTATTGACTTTTATGTTGATGACACTATTTAAATAGCATGAACAAGTTGGAAATATAGAGACTAGTTCACATATATAGCAAAGAGTATAAAGTTTGTTTCATCTTCCATAACTTTTAATGAATTGAACCTAAAATTCTTGTCATTTCAACATCCTAGGAATCCAAACAAACTCAAAGTTACCAACTGAGCCATCCAAACTTTTGAATAACAAACTATGTACATGTCTACAGGTCTTTCCAATGTGTACTTTTGTACTAAAACTTGCAATAGCCTCCAAAAAAATAATATATCAATTGACAATAAAAAATATACACTAAAAACATGCAAATAATATAAATACTAAGAAGATACCATTTTTTCATAAAGGAAGTTCGCTACTTGTCTGATAGCCTCAATCGAAATGGATTTTAGGGCATAATTTACTACATCACAAATTGCTCCAATAACTTGCTTCCAAACATCCTCATTGGAATCCAACAATCGACCACGAAGAGCAACTAAGGCATCTTAGGATCTCATTAGTAAGAATGAAATTGAAATTCATGACAATATTGATCACAAAAGAACCACATAAAAAAAGGCTAAGCTCTCAAGTTGTATCTTTTCAACTCACCAATTATCCCAGATGATTCACGCCTAAATGGATTTGACAAAATACAATATTTTCATATTTCACAGCTCCCAATCGAACATCCACAAAATTTTCTGAACATCTCTTTAAAATTATGAGAGAAGTGGTTGAAACTCTTTCAAGAATTAGTGTTGTGGATAAATATCAAAATTTTCTTGCAAATCTATGGACTTTACCATCTAGAGGAGGGCACACCTGTCGTGGTCTTCCATCTTCATTCACATATCAAATCTGGGTCTGGGGACGATATTACAGTGCTTAGTGGAGGAGGGAGCAATTTGTTGTGCTATACATTATTCTCTTCACTATTCTCTTGTCAAGGACAAAGTGCTTTTATAATCACATGAAGGTGAGGACACACCAAGTAGAAGAATAATACCAGTGAGAAGGAAGTTTGTGTGTAAAACTTAAAAGGGGTGTGTTCAAACACTAAAGTGGTGATCACAATCAGTGATGAAGGAAAGGATTCCCTCACAGTCAAGCCTATGGGATTCAAGTTTATATATATTGTTGTGATTTGCATTGGAAGGACATTCTCTGTTGAATCCAAATATTCCAGTGGGGCATCATCATCTATAGGAGGGCATTCTTATTTGATGGTCTATTCATTCCTGAACATTCACTCTCATTTCCTTAATCTTAACGTGACTAAAGGTTGTTGAGTTTAGCATAGAATTTTGAGTTTGTACTGTCCACAACATGAAGACATATACAACCACCACATCTTGTAGAAGAGATCTAAAGGGAGGGTGTCAATCCCACTAGTTTCCATCGATCTACCCTTAACACCATTAAATCTGGGCTCTAAGAAGAGTTGTTACAGACATAAAATCTTAGAATTCAATGTTGTCACCTACAATGAGCTTAAGCTTATGATAGACTGTGGCTTTGGGGCCTAAAATTGTTGCATGGTGGAGTTCTATGGTGGATCTTTCAGTCCAATACACTGCTACTGCTTGCATGCAACCTCAGAGATAGCGATCACGTCACTTCCAAGCTTGGGAAGTTGGCTTCTTTAGCCATTAAAGTCTTGTTCATACTACTGATCAAAATTTGAGGATAGTACCAACATTTCCAAGCAAGCATATCCACCTGCATACCTCCTTAGCATTCTCCTTGGCCTCTTCATTCAACAACAAGCTTCCATATGTAATTTGGGCAAGGTACCACGCCTCAAACCTGCTAGAAAACTTCCACACATGTACCAATTACAACATTATTATTATCATTATCATTATCATTATTATTATTATTATTATTATTATTATTATTATATATATATCAATTATATATTTATTGCTGGTGTGGACAATTTCAGCTTGTCTTTATCTTGTTTCATGCACTAATTCCTTTTCTAGAAATATATGATCCTCATTGTATAAAAGTTGGAATAAATAAGTAAACAAACAAGCAAATAAGACACCAGTATTACACCAACAGTCCAAAATCCAGCCTCAAATACAAACAGTGAACAAATCAATGAATTTAAGAAGTGTTTGGCAAAAAAATACATAACTAAGTTACCAGGAAGTGGGACAAATTTAGCTTAGTTTGGGTTGGGTATCTTACACCTTCGGACCAAACTTTTAATACGTGTAAATGAATGGAAAATTTGTTGAAAACGAAGTTAACAGTGTTTTGGCTTTCTCCTCTACTATAAAAAAACAACCTGCCACTGGCTAGTTGAAAATAAAAATCAATGTGCTTCACACTACATGACAAAAATGTTATGTCACATGTGTATCCATCCTAGTGTGGAACTCAATTCAACACATTTCAGAATGCATGACACTAATCAAGAGAAGGTTATCCCCTGAGGCATACTCACATGGATGAACTTACACTATATGGAGGATGCTGCAATGAGTGTTGTTGTCATTTCCCACTTGTTATGACTAAATCGGAGCTAGTGTCATTTATAATGATTGCCACCTTTTCACAAATTGAAACACTATGAATTAATCTATCAACTTTTCCAAAAAATAAATATTGAAACATCAACATATTTTTATCTTTTGCAAGACAGGAAAAGTGTATGTACATGCTAATAAAATAAATTTACACTTATCTAACTTGAGAAATGATAGCAAAAGCACAACAATATTAGTTTTAACAATAAAAAATTCCAGTGTTCTTATCTCAATGTGTGAGTGTAATATGCTTGACCATTTTTAGGTAAGTTTTGAACTATCTACTAAGGAATGGGATAATGACAACTCGTTACTCCACAACTCATGCAGAAAAGTATACGTCATCTTGAAAGTATCATTGTAAATATAATATTGTTTTGTTTAAGCATAGTTGCATAGGGACTACTCTCTGGGTTTGGAGAACTCATATCTAGTATTCTTTGTACTTATGAACTTGGGAACTAGAACAAAATGTTTTATATCAGATAAGAGAAATGTTGAACACTTGGGGAACATATTAGGATATTTAAGGTGAGGTTTAAGTTTCTCCCAAGGGAATTCCCACCCCGTTCCTTGGAGTCAAGAACCCCATATGCTGCCAATAGATTGGGAAATATTGTATATTCACAACTACATGGGACAACATAAATGCCAACGATGACTTTCTATTTCAATTGTTCATAATACCTTGGCCTATAATTAACTGCAAAATTGGGTGAAGCAACCATACAAGACATCCATAATCACATTATGTACATCCCTCTATTATGTAAACTTGTGGAACATACCCTTTATATTACTAAAAAAATAAATGGTTTTCTTGCTTATATGTAGAAGTGAACTCATGCCATTTTGTGAACTGCGATACCCTAGACTCGGTTCCATTAATTGTTGAAATAGGTAAATAATATAGACATGAGAAGTGAACTGCCATTTTGTAATCCTTATCTGGTTTAATAAAATTTGCCATTGCCTAGTGCCACATTATAAAGTTAAAAGTTGTTCTAACAAGTATTACAACTTGATGAACCTCTAAGGATCATTTCAGCACTCAATTTTTGCATGACACAATTTAAAGGCATAACAAGATGTCCAATAGAATCAATTCTCTATGAATTACGATCCTAAAATCCCATATAAGTAATAGTTTCAATTCAGTCATTGGGGTGTTCACCTGGAACATAACATATCAAATTCCTAGATGCAAGATGTTAATTTGACAACAATGATAATGACAATAAATAACTTTATGCTCATAATTTGTCATTCCAATGCTAATCTCATGCTCACAATGGAAGAATTGGATCAAAACATGCCACTTGATCTCAAAAAAAGCTCTCGAAAATATGCATTTGGAAGAATAAATCAAAGGATTATTCCTAGTGAGGAGCTCTAAGGAACAAGTATTGGAGATCAAAAGTAACATATAGACAATGATATTGACCTAAAATCAAACTTGGTTCTATCTCTACCAACTTCTGTCATATTTCAAAGAAACACATGTATTTCAAATGATATTAGAAAGACTCAAAACCGGTGAATGTATCCCACCAAAACTAGATAAAGAACTGAACTACACAAAATGTTGACATTATAATACCCTACAGATACTATCATATCTTTCAAATCCTTCAAACTTGTTCATAATTAGAAACAATTCTACTAGAAAGATTTAATGTGTGTGTGTGTGTGTGTGTGACTACATGTTTAGAAGTTTGTGTAAGCATATTATTTGGCATTCAGTGAAAAAGTGACAAAGAATACTGAAACTTGAATTCAAATGAAAATGGTTGTCATCCCCCTTGTGGAAAAAAAGACATTTTTTTACATAAATATCATCTAAGCACTGCCTTGTACCCGTGGAATCTTTGCTAAAACACTAGTTTCCATCTGAACCTGCTTCTAGAGTGGATAACGAACATTGTCATTGGACTAATAATAACAACCTCACCAACTAAACAACATTCTCAGAAATGTTATCCACATATAAGGAAACATTTCTTAGAGCAGATTGCTTTAAAACAAATGAATGTCACTATCTTGTATTAGAATGTCATTCTAAGAAATTGAGCCCCAAAGGCATATGTTGTCTTCCTCAAAGAACATGATTACACATTTATATTACATCATAGAGCACCATAAGGAATCAACATAAACCTTGAAGGTCACGCTAAGGGAAAAAAATCACTAGGTTTAGGGATGCATGATACTAAATGCACACAAGCAAACAAAAATTGAACTACACAATAATATACCCAAGGCATAGGAAAAATGGCAATTGATCAACTTCTAGGAAAATTAAAGGGTGGTGATTCTTGCTTGAATCTATATCATAACTTCTAGCCTCATCAAACAAGAGTTATTGCATGTGCATGATGTACCTCTCATTGTTGATGAAGCCCATAGAGCACAATTCAAATTTCACTTTAGTTTTCCAAACACTACCCTAGAGCAAGGGGAAGATATTGTGTTTTTTTCCATTTATATATATAAGGAAATGGGAAACACAAACATGCATATAATTCACATAATTAGTTCCATGTTTTTCTATCGGTGGATAAATTGGGTGAACATCTCTAACTACACTAAGACACTGAAGACGAACGGTCCACCACTCTTGCATGTCTAGTGCTTTCCCTTTGCATTACCTAGGATTACTACATAATTAGGGGTTCTAGACCAAGTTTACAACTGATTGTGACAAGCATAAGGAGGGTCTGTATTCCAAATCCTTGGTACAATTCCCACCATAATCCAACCTCTTGTCCCTTTACCCACCACACCACTTCTTATTGTTAATTTACACATAAATTACTATTCTCCCTAATGCAGTCTGTTATGCTTCACATTCAAGGGAATATGGTGGACAGAGATAGGTTATGTCGATGCCTCCAAACCCTTCAAAGTTATAGCTGCAATTATTTGATTCTTTCTTCATTGAATGATGCATGAGCATACATTGGTACAAATGGTAGTTCTCTTGATAGCTTAAACACTCTTTTTAAAAGAGATATAGACCTCGCAAATGAAGCTCACTATGCCATACAACAGATCCATGGTCTTCGTGTGATAGATTCGATATTCCAAAAGTTTGATTGTACTTGATCCACTGCAAATAATCGTGTTCCTTTAGGAAATGGGATTATTAGGTTATGAGGCAGATGACAACGTAAGAATTGAGCATGGTGTAATATCAGAATTATGTTTATGGGTGGAGCCCTTATCCCCTTGCATTTATGGGAAGAACCCTTATCTCTCTATTTCAGGATAGGATGTCACAAATGACCTAAAGTGATTAGGCATTGAAAAACCCTAGTTTATTTTAGTAGTTTCTAAGATCACAGCGTTTTGATTAAATTTAAAATTATCCTGTTGAGATCAAACCAATAATAGGATAGGAATAACATCCCATCCCATTTGAAATAACGGAAGTAAAGAGCATGTTATTTATATATTGTCCATCTCTTTTCTCTATTTGTATTAACCATACTAACTATTATGAAGGAACTCAAATGTGAAATCCCAATGAATGAATTAAGTAGTGAATCATACCAGTTTCAATATAGAACCAAGCAAGCCAGATCCGATGATACTCCTCTTGTTCAAGTCGTGTCAGGTTCAAACCTCATACATACATTTTCTAGTATGTGATAGTTGTGTTACTAATCCCTTTCCCTCCATTTCAATTTCCGAAGTGAGTTAATATCAGGGACTATCTTGAAGCAAGTTAGTTCTCCCTCACAAGCCCCATTGCATTTCAATTTAAACAAACATGATTCAATTCCTGGAAATGAGTTTTCCCTATGTATATTCACGACTATTTATCTTTACTTTTAGAAATATTTTTTTTTGCTGTCCTCTACTTTCATTTTCGATGAGGAAATAACTACAACAATGGTCTTTAACCAAAGCTAAATTAAATTCTCCCAAATATTGAACTTTGCAAAATATAACCTACGTAACAAATAAGACATAGGGAGATCATTTTGTTGTATAGAGTAAGACATATATCTATCAATAGAGATGTATGGTATTGATCTTTTTAGAATAGAATATTGAAGGATATTCATAGAAGTGAAATTGTATAAGAGATCTAGAGCCTTTCCTACCACTATTTTTTACTTTGCTTATACTAGACTATTAAATTCTCAAATTGAAATCCCACCAATAGGATATGCAACTATATAATAGCACTTATAGTGGAATGCTAAGGTTGTATGATGTATATTGGAAATCACATTGTTGTTGTAGAAAAGAACCTATTTGCATATATGCTTCTCTGAACCAAACTTATTTTAAGAGAGTCCTCCATAATGTCAATGTCATCCTATATTTCTGCTAGCAGACTTGAAAGCATTAATTGTCTCTACTCAAATAGGTCCATTGAATGAGGAAATCACGTCCAACAAATAAAAGGGTTCAGTCACAATGAGAACATGGATATACTTGCACAACATATTAGCAGATCGTCGATCACAAGGACAACATGCTTATATTTACACAACATATGTAGTTGGGATGAGAAAGTTGCACTTTACCAGACAAGAAGTTTTTTGTTTAAAATTGCAAGATAACTAAGGAAAAACAGAACTCAATAAAGGGAAACATTGTAAGTGAAGAAAGTTGCATATTTTGTTGGTTGTCTATCAATATATTGTGCTAGTATTCCTAGTCAAGTATTGGCTATGAGAAGGAAACAAAACATTCATACACTTGAATATACACCACATTCATACACTAGAATATACAACAGTCCCTATATCCAAGGAACATTTTTTAACATCTTAGCAACTCCTATACTCAATTTTTTCTTTGTTATTTTCCTTATGAATGTATTTCATTTTTTCACCAGTTTTCTTTAGTATGGTGCAGTTTTTTTTTCAAAGAAGCAATATGCGAGTAAAATATCTTATGTTTCTAACATGTCTTGTAATAAAAATGAAATATGAAAAGATGCAAATTCGCAGCTATAAATAAAAATGTTTTTAAATCAGCTACAATTTAAAAGTATGTCATGATAATGCATCATTGCTCTTACCCTTGTCCAGTAAATTATACGCATATGTTTTTGTTGACACTAAGAGGGGGGGTGAATCAGTGTAAAGCCAATTTTAAACCTTTTCTTAGCTTAACACAGATAACTACCAATTCATCAATCTACCAATCACATAAACATTTCATAAACACATTATTCACATATCATGGCATTTAACTCATCAAGAACCATAACATAGAAGAACACCACATCATATAAATTTGTAATCTTTTTATATTATTTTGGTCCGGCTACAACCGTTAGGAAAAATCAGCACCTACTGATACATAGAGCACCTACTCTTAATCCAGGACCCTGCCTGGTTTTCTTAGACCCTGCTAAGAAGGGTTTGAGGTATCCTAACCTCAAAAGCAAGTCAAGCTTGCATTTACATTAAATCTCACTGTTACATTACTTCATCACTTGTCTCTTCAATCTGCTACTGGTCAATACTGTTGATTACTTTCATTCACACTGCTGCAACACACCTGCTCTTCAATACTGTCAAGTTATCAAGGACTGCTCATCTCTGTTGTTGCTGGTCAGCTGCTCATCAACTTCTTGTTCATTTGCTCACTGTTGCTCATGAATCTCTGGTCAATCTCAGCTTATTAACCTCTGCTGCTCATCCTCTTCACTGCTCATCAATATTCTTGTTCATCTGCGCATCATCACTACTGCTAGTCATAGTCTCAATCTCTGCTCAAATATCTGTGCACATCAATCATCAATCACAGCTGCTCAATACTTAATCTGGTCTTTGTGACTGGACATGCAATTGACTTTCTCCATGCCTTTGTTCTTTCAACTGACTTGACCTTTAGCAAGATATACCTTCAAATGCTGGCTGTGTATGATGCTTGGACTGCAAGAAGACTTTCAAGGCTGTGCAAACTTATAAAAACTGTCAACCTTCACCATAAATATTTCAAACGTGAAGCTGTACCAAACCTGAAATATATCTCTGTGTGCTGTGAACTAAAACAAGTTGTTGCCCTCTCTACCAAGGTTGTGGAAGCCTTTTTCACCAACCATGGTAGCTTATCAAAAGCTTCTCACTACACTACTGTTCAAGCCAACGAACAAAATATTTGCTCATGTGCTGCTCATGCCAATCACCAACAGCCTGTTCTTACTCTTGTTTAGAAATCAATGATAAATCCAGTGTGTGTGTCAATCTTCTTTTTCTTGGAACAAGATTGCAGATCTAATATATTTGTATAGTGCAGCTCATAGATATTAGAATGAACAACCCCCTGGTGTAGATGCCTTTGTTTGGCTTTTCTTGATTCTAGAGAAGATTATGACTTGCATGCAGTAATATATCATTCTAGCAGTAAGAACATACCTCAAAGCTGTCTGTCAACAGCCAAATTGCTTCTTCATCTGCTACTTGTCTTGATTAGTGAATGTCAAGACTTACACTTGGGGGCACCCATCAACTTTAGGACTGTTATCAAACCACTGTCAACTTTTTCAATGAACTTTTAATTCATCAACAAGCACATCAGCAATCAACACTCTTTCATTGAATTATCCTTGCTATTGTGCCATTGTTACACTTCTTCTTTGTTGATCCTTCTCTTTATAACAGTCCCAAAATCTACTCCAAGGATAGTACAAAAAACAAACCAAGACCAATACTCTTTAAGATGTGCCCTAAAATCAATTTCCTTGCTGCTGCCACATAAAAATTTCCAAGACACTGCTGCTGCTACCTAGATTCTGCCTCAGTCCACGAAGTTTAGAGCTTTTATTACTGCTGTCCAGAGATAAAAACATCCTTCCCTTGCACTTGTATAATAGTTATGTGCTTCTATTTATACCCAGCAGTGAAGATTAGATGCCCAGCATCCAAGGAATTGCGGACATGACTGAAATAGCAGCTACAACAGTGTTAACAAGGCTGATTTAATGCCCATACAAGAGAAAAGGTGCTTCCCAAACACTACACAACACTCAGCTATAGAATATGGCCTTTGTTTTGTCCCCTCAAACTCCTAACATGAGTATTGATTATTCCAACCATGAGATTTCATGCCCAGAATCCTTGAAATGCTGCTCAGAATGTTATGGACTGTTCATTTCATGAACACACAGGCCAGCAGCCCAAAATATACTATTCAAATGGCTCCCACCTTGATACCAGCAAACCCACAGTAGTTTAAAAGCAGTGTATTGATGCCAGCAATGCCCAGAAGTGTCAACGTGTATGCTGGTAGAGTGTGAATTTCCACAGTCATCGAATTAGGGAACACTCCCCTTTCTTTTTGCTGCTAGAATAATTAAATTTGAGACATTGTAGATGGTGGAAAAACCTCCAACCATCTCGGATCTGCTGGCTGCAAATGCTATAAAAAAAAATCAAACCACAAAAAAACGGATTGTTTACCTTCTCTGCTATTTCGGGTCTGTGTTATTTGACTGCTGTTACTGCTGCCCGAAAATTCCTCAGTCTAACTGCTGCCCGAAAATTTTGTCAGTTGCTACTGCCCGAAAATTCCTCAGTCTAACAGCTGCCCGAAAATTCCTCAGTCTAACTGTTGTTTTTCCTCAGAGCTCTCCCCAGAATTCATCTTGTACAAAATGAAGATTTACATGGGGTATTTATACTAAATTTTTGCCTTTTCTTGGGGCCGACTTGTTATTTTTCAATCTAGGCCGACATATAAAAAATATTTTAATTAATTAAAAAAAACTTGAGCCGACTTCTCTTTTATTTCTGAGCCGACATGTAGATTTTATATTTGGGCCAACTTGAGAAGATTTTATTTTTATTGTTCAGCTCCAGTTTCAGCAGTAAAATAAGCTAGATAGCTGACAGTAAGTGTCAAGGTGATTTCTGTCACTGTATCATTGAAAATATGCCAAGTCAGAAGAATGATGCAAGCCCAAAAGCAAGACCAAGAGCTACAGCTCCAAGAGCAACCTGAGACAAGAACTTTATCACTTCTGCCACGTTGAAAGTGTCACCTTGAACCATTTTAAAGAAAAACCTATAGACAACGATAGCTGTCCCATCATTCATCAAAGAATCTCCTTCAACAATCGTATTCAGTTTCTTGCTAGCGCCAGTTCCATCAATAAGGCCACAACAGCTACTGGGTCTGTGGCACTGAGCAGACCTCCTAGCAACAATGATATCTTCCAGTTCCAATCATATGGAAACAGAAAATGTATAGCAGTGCCTAGGAAAAAAGGTCGATATCACCACACCAAGACCAGCAAGCAGCACCATTTGTACCATACATCTCATTTCAATGGTCAGCATAAAATAAGTATATGCTCCATGACTTCAAGACCATCTCTAGGGTCTTCTACATCATTAGCCGAGTCTTCAACATCTTCAGCAGAGTGGTGGCATCAATGACATCAAGTTCATGTTGGCATCAATGACAATTTCATCAACAATCTCCCCCTTTGTCATTGATGACAAAAACTCATGCTCCCCCTATGAGCATGCTCCCCTTTTGTCTGCATCTCTCCCTTTGTCTTCATCTCTCCCCCTTTGGCATAAATGGCAAAGGGTGTCCACATACCTGTGCCTAGAATCTCTGAACACTACTCACTGGTATTTGCTCCCCCTTTGTTGACACTGTTGACTACTCCCCCTGTCAATATGCACGATCCTAGGACATGTCTCTATGCCTGGAGTAACCATCCTTTCTCCTTTGAGTTCATTCTCCAGCCTCATGAACTCAAGGTGTGCTAAGGTCTTGGAGAGACCTTACACTTGGCTTGCCATATGGCAACCATCCTCCCTGCTCTGATCAGCTTCTCCTAACCGCAATTGCTCAGTCTTCCTCATCCATACCTGCTTCTTGACATCTGTTCTTTGAGCATATGTTCCTTCATTGTCCTTGCTGGTTTTCTTGGCTGAGCTATATGTTAGTTTTCTCATATCATTCCAACAGTTTTGTGCTTTGTGCCCAAATTTGTTGCATGACCAGCACCTAACTGAGCTGTTGGAACTTCCAATACTTCTTTGATCCACTTCGTTTCTCCATGCCTGAGCATATCCTTGACTGTAGGCATTTTTCTTCTGATCTTCAAATCTTCTTGTTGATATGTATGAAGTACTCCTTGGTTGACTTCTTTGACTTGCACATTCATGGGCTTTGTGTCCAAACCCACTGCAGGTGTAACACCTCAATGTGTGACATGTGGCAGCAACATGTCCGACTTGATTGCATGTCCAACATCTAACTGAGTCATTGGGGCTTCCAACCCTTCTCCTTCCATAGAACCTACAATCCATAGCCTTATGACCAAAGTTAGAACAAGAATAACAATAACCATTGAAGCCACTTTCATACCTGGGTCTTGGAGCTGTTTCCTTTATGAAGTTGCTTTGATGAATAGACCTAACTCCTTGTTTCACCTTTGAACTTCCAAACTCCTTGTTGACATGTGCAGGTGCTTGGGGGGCAGCTTTGGACGTTGATGGACCTGCTTCTGGAGTCTTCAGAGACCAAGAGTCATCTTCAAGTTTTTCTTTGTTCTTCTTGTAACCAAGACCAGTCTTGTCGAGCGGAGATCTTTGGCAATCTAAGATCTTATCTAGGACAATTGAACTGTCCTGGAGCTTGACCAAGGCTTCATTTTTCTTACCTTTCTTCCTGAGACCAACTACCTCCATTTCCAGCTTCTGGACTGTTTCCTCCTTTTCTTCTAGCTGTCTCTTCAAGATTTCTTCTGTCCTCTTGGCTTCCTCTAGCTGAGTCTTCAAGTCATGATTTACCTCTCTTGCTTCTTCAAGTATTTTTGAATCTTTATCATGGTTCTTTTGTTCTAGGGTTAGATCAATCAAATCAATCTTCAGATGTTCCTTTTCTACTTCCTTTTCCTTCAGCAATTTCAGCCAACCTACTCCTTCATGCTTAAGTTTCTTAAGCAACTCCTTTAGTTCAACATTCTGCTTTTGGAGACTATCCATATAATCAAAGGTTGTCGTCCTAAACGCCTTGTAATCAAATTGATTAAGATCAACTTTGTTCAAGAACCAATCAGCTCTGAGATCTATGTGGCATACATAGTTTATAATTCTCTGTTTAGCTTTCAACATTGCTTCATCATCATCTGCAAGAACCTTTTCAATTTCATCACACAAGCTATCATAATCACAAGAGTCCATACCTTTACTAGAGTCCTCTTCCTCTTTATCTTCTTCTTGATTTAGCTCTTCTGGGGGCTTCTCTTCTGATTTCTGATCTGTCTTTTCGGGTTCTGGTCTTGCCTTCTGATACTCACTCTCCAACTTGAACCATAGGTCTTTTGCTGAAGTGTACTCTCCTACACTTTCCTTCACTGAGCTGGGAAGTCCATCCATGAGGAACTTCAAGGCTGTAGTGTTGTCCTTCTTCGCTTCCTTCTATGCAGCTGATTTTCCTTTCTTGTTTGATGGAGCGGGTGGATTGATGACAATTTCCCAAATCCCAAACTTCTTCAGATAAGCCTTCATTTTGCTCCTCCAACTGAAATAATCTGTAACATCAAGTACAGGGACATCATTGCTTGATGACTCTTTCTTTTCCTCCATTGTGTCTAAGGATCTCCTTCAAGCTTGCTAGGCTTGTGACGAAGGCCGGCTCTGATACCAATTTTTGACACTGAGACGGGGGGTGAATCAGTGTAAATCCAATTTTAAACCTTTTCTTAGCTTGACACAGATAACTACCAATTCATCAATCTACCAATCACATAAACATTTCATAAACACATTATTCACATATCATGGCATTTAAATCATCAAGAACCATAACATAGAAGAACACCACATCATATAAATTTGTAATCTTTTTATATTATTTTGTTCCGGCTACAACCGTTAGGCAAAATCAGCACCTACTGATACATAGAGCACCTACTCTTAATCCAGGACGCTGCCTGGTTTTCTTAGACCCTGCTAAGAAGGGTTTGAGGTATCCTAACCTCAAAAGCAAGTCAAGCTTGCATTTACATTAAAGCTCACTGTTACATTACTTCATCACTTGTCTCTTCAATCTGTTGCTGGTCAATACTGCTGATTACTTTCATTCACACTGCTGCAACACACCTGCTCTTCAATACTGTCAAGTTATCAAGGACTGCTCATCTCTGCTGTTGCTGGTCAGCTGCTCATCAACTTCTTGTTCATTTGCTCATTGCTGCTCATGAATCTCTGGTCAATCTCAGCTTATTAACCTCTACTGCTCATCCTCTTCACTGCTCATCAATATTCTTGTTCATCTCCTCATCATCACTACTGCTAGTCATAGTCTCAATCTCTGCTCAAATATCTGTGCACATCAATCATCAATCATAGCTGCTCAATACTTAATCTGGTCTTTGTGACTGGACATGCAATTGACTTTCTCCATGCCTTTGTTCTTTCAACTGACTTGACCTTCAGCAAGATATACCTTCAAATGCTAGCTATGTATGATGCTTGGACTGTAAGAAGACTATCAAGGCTATGCAAACTCATAAAAACTGTCAACCTTCACCATAAATATTTCAAACCTGAAGCTGTACCAAACCTGAAATATATCTCTGTGTGTTGTGAACTAAAACAAGTTGTTGCCCTCTCTACCAAGGTTGTGGAAGCCTTATTCACCAACAATGGTAGCTTATCAAAAGCTTCTCACTACACTACTATTCAAGCCAACGAACAAAAGATTTGCTCATGTGCTGCTCATGCCAATCACCAATAGCCTGTTTTTACTCTTGTTTAGAAATCAATGATAAATCCAGTGTGTATGTCAATATTCTTTTTCTTGGAACAAGATTGCAGATCTGATATATTTGTATAGTGCAACTCATAGATATTAGAATGAACAACCCCCTAGTGTAGATGCCCTTGTTTGGCTTTTCTTGATTCTAGAGAAGATTATGACTTGCATGCAGTAATATATCATTCCAGCAGTAAGAACATACCTCAAAGCTGTCTGTCAACAGCCAAATTGCTTCTTCATCTGCTGCTTGTCTTGATTAGTGAATGTCAAGACTTACACTTGGGGGCACCCATCAACTTTAGGACTGTTATCCAACCACTGTCAACTTTTTCAATGAACTTGTAATTCATCAACAAGCACATCAGCAATCAACACTCTTTCATTGAATTATCCTTGCTGCTGTGCCACTGTTACACTTCTTCTTTGCTAATCCTTCTCTTTATAACAGTCCCAAAATCTACTCCAAGGATAGTACAAAAAACAAACCAAGACCAATACTCTTTAAGATGTGCCCTAAAATCAATTTCCTTGCTGCTGCCACATAAAAATTTCCAAGACACTGCTGCTGCTAACTAGATTCTGCCTCAGTCCACGAAGTTTAGAGCTTTTATTACTGCTGTCTAGAGATAAAACATCCTTCCCTTGCACTTGTATAACAGTTTTGTGCTTCTAGTTATACCCAGCAGTGAAGATTAGATGCCCACCATCCAAGGAATCGCGGACATGACTGAAATAGCAGCTACAGCAGTGTTAACAAGGCTGATTTAATGCCCAGACAAGAGAAAAGGTGCTTCCCAAACACTACACAACACTCAGCTATAGAATATGGCCTTTGTTTTGTCCCCTCAAACTCCTAACATGAGTATTGATTATTCCAACCATAAGATTTCATGCCCAGAATCCTTGAAATGCTGCTCAGAATGTTATGGACTGTTCATTTCATGAACACACAGGCCAGCAGCCCAAAATATACTATTCAGATGGCTCCCACGTTGATACCAGCAAACCCACAGTAGTTTAAAAGCAGTGTATTGATGCCAGCAATGCCCAGAAGTGTCAACGTGTATGCTGGTAGAGTGTGAATTTCCACAGTCATCGAATTAGGGCACACTCCCCTTTCTTTCTGCTGCTGGAATAATTAAATTTGAGATAGTGTAGATGGTGGAAAAACCTCCAACCATCTCGAATCTGCTGGCTGCAAATGCTATAAAAAAAATCAAACCACAAAAAAACGGATTGTTTACCTTCTCTGCTATTTCGGGTCTGTGTTATTTGACTGCTGTTACTGCTGCCCGAAAATTCCTCAGTCTAACTGCTGCCCGAAAATTTTGTCAGTTGCTGCTGCCCGAAAATTCCTCAGTCTAACAGCTACCCGAAAATTTTGTCAGTTGCTGCTGCCCGAAAATTCCTCAGTCTAACTGTTGTTTTTCCTCAGAGCTCTCCCCCGAATTCATCTTGTACAAAATGAAGATTTACGTGGGGTATTTATAATAAATTTTTTCCTTTTCTTGGGGCCGACTTGTTATTTTTCAATCTGGGCCGACATATAAAAAATATTTTAATTAATTAAAAAAAAACTTGAGCCGACTTCTCTTTTATTTCTAAGCCGACATGTAGATTTTATATTTGGGCCGACTTGAGAAGATTTTATTTTTATTGTTCAACTCCAGTTTCAGCAGTAAAATAAGCTAGATAGCTGACAGTAAGTGTCAAGGTGTTTTCTGTCACTGTATCATTGAAAATAATGCCAAGTCAGAAGAATGATGCAAGCCCAAAAGCAAGACCAAGAGCAACCTGAGACAAGAACTTTATCACTTCTTCCACGTTGAAAGTGTCACCTTGAACCATTTTTAAGAAAAACCTATAGACAATGATAGTTGTCCCATCATTCATCAAAGACTCTCCTTCAACAATCGTATTCAGTTTCTTGCTAGCGCCAATTCCTTCAATAAGGCCACAACAACTACTGGGTCTGTGGAACTGAGCAGACCTCCCAGCAACAATGATATCTTCCAGTTCCAATTATATGGAAACAGAAAATGTATAGCAGTGCCTAGGAAAAAAAGGTCGATATCACCACACCAGGACCAGCAAGCAGCACCATTTGTACCATACATCTCATTTCAATGGTCAGCATAAAATAAGTATATGCTCCATGACTTCAAGACCATCTCTAGGGTCTTCTGCATCATTAGCTAAGTCTTCAACATCTTCAGCAGAGTGGTGGCATCAATGACATCAAGTTCATGTTGGCATCAATGACAATTTCATCAACCGTTTTCGATACTTATAATTTCTTAGTACAACTTCCCTTGATTTGTGGAGCTTGACAATGTCTACTTTTGTTTTACCTTTCAAAACATCTTTCAACATACTACAAATATTTTCATGTTGCAATGATTTCATGTTAGGACCCCTCAAATAAAGATTTGCTTATTTATGAAAATAACAAAATGAAGCTAAAAAAATACAGTCTCAGTGGTTTTCCTTAATGAATAAAGACAGCATTAATAATCAACATTTTTAATTTAACAATGAAAATTACAATAATATTCAAGTAAAAAAATTGGTAATAAGAGTTCACCGAAGGAAACATGGAGAACACCAAAACAAAGTATATAAGACCATCGATCACATCAAAATGCCGATTTTCTTTCTGAAATATCAAAATGTTTCACAAGGCTATCTATAACAAGTTCCAAGTGATGAGTGAAATAGAAAAAGTAAAATTTCAACACTACAATTATATACACCAGAAGAAGTTTGATAAGTCATGGAATACATGCTATGACAATAATGCTTCAAAGAAATAATTGTGGGAAATAGATAACTCCTTACCATTCATTGCGCTCCTCTCTGCTTCAAGAATAATTTAATATTCTCTACTGAACAATGCCAACACGTGAAGGTGGAAGCTCTTATGTCCCCTTGCTCGCCTCACATCACTCTCAATTCCCCAAATCCAATGCATGTACTTGAAAAAAAAATTATCATTCATTCAAAAATAACTAACATTCAGTAAACCATTCATTCATTCAGTTAAGACATTCATTCAATAAAATATAACATTCATTAAACCATTCATTCAGTCAGTCAACACATTCATTCAATAAAAGATAGCATTCATTAAACCATTCATTCATTCAATAGCTGAAAAAACCATGCAAGACATTATATTATAAAAAATCATTACTCCATATTTCTTCAATCACTTCTTTTTTAATTTTTATTCTCTTTACAAAATGAACAAGAAACACATCTTCTAGAATTTGTCGTTAGGTTCCTGGTGCTTCATCAACTTGTTGTGATGTCTCCCTAGTAGGCTGCTCGGCATGTGGATTTTGCGACAAGGGGTTCGTAATTACTGCAATAATGTGAAAATGTTACATTAATTTATTTTTTTTATAATTACAAATATTTCATTTAAAAAACATTACAACGGTGTTTTTTTACCTATGTGACCACATCATGTTCTTCATTTTCCTGTCAAGGCTCAACCTGTACAGTGTGACCCTCTACATGCTCTGCAGTTGAAATATGGAGAAGTACAATTAATGTTCATCATCTCCAATTCTCTATATAAAACTGTAGCATATGAATAAATTCATTACTAGGAATCGAAGCATGGTCTTCGATTGGTTGTTGTCCATCATCGACATTAAGGGGATCATTGATTTCCTACTCGAAACAGAATAAATGTTTTATGTTAATTGTTTATAACGAATAGATTACATGACAAGTAATAAATTTTCATTAAACTATATAGATTTTATATACCTGTGCACAAGATGGATTACTAGAAGACCGTGTTTTCCCATACGATCTTTTTTGGCGTTCAACAATAGCTTCAAAGCTGTATTGGAAGCCAAGCTTCAAGTCTTCCTGAGTGGACACTTCTTTGAATCGGTGGGCCTGCATATTTCCATAATGTCATTAATTTTACATTTTGTGCCATATTAAAACAAAAATAGTTTGCAATTTATTATTTGGATGCATTATCGGGTTTTCAATACTTAAAATTCATGCCGCCAAATTCGAGTAACCACCAGGTCCAAGCTTGTGCTAACTTATTTTTTCTAGTCTTTCCTTTATGGAATTTGATGTGTCTGAGAGCCTAAACAAGTGTTGAATTACGTTAGATGTTTCAAATTCGATATAAAAATTAATAATAATAAGGGTTAGCATTACATTGTGGAAAGTATTGCATACCTCCCTATGCTTGGTAGTATCTTTCCTGCTTTTCTCGGGGCCCTCTCACTTCCATCTTCCACTAGGGCTTTCCACTCCCTTTATGGAATGACTGGAGGGTGCTCATACCTAGGGTTTCTTTCTAGATGAACCCTATATTAGTCTCGAACAATCTTCATATGTTGTTCAGCCTTCTTTAGGACCTTTGTTGTATTGGAGGTATCGTTTCCAAATATGCCAACCAACCGATTCGTCAGCTCATCCTTTAAATTTTTTGTTTGTATGTCCCACCTTGTGCGGATAGTGGGCCTGAAGATCTTCAACATCAAATCATTTATATTTTTATAAAAAACATCATTTCCTGCAAAACAATCATGCCATCATTAGTTTAAAAAAAAGTTTTATTGGTATATTATAATCAATTTATAAAAACAAACTTGAACAATGTATAATTACCTAGGATCTTCTCTATCTTTATGAGAACAAGTTCCTCATCCACAAAAAATGTTGTCTCTATTGAACCCGTGCCAGTGACACAGGAATATCCAGGAAATGTTGCTTCAACGTCAACATTACTAACAGGTTCTGCATCCACCCATTCTTCTGCACGATTTAGTGTGTGTCAATCAGTAGCGGCTACACTTTATGTTGGCCTTAGGGGTGTCGCAGAACGTATTGTTGAATGTTCAGTTGAAAACAATGGTGCATGAATCGTTGTACGTGGAGTCGTTTACTCATGTGACGACTGATCTCCACGAGCATCACTAGGCCCAACACCGCCTTGGCCACTAGTGTGTGGTTGCAGAAAATCCTGTAAATAGAAACCATTCAATTATAATTTCACTATCATATAAAAGTAAAAATTCTGAAATTCTAAATGAATTGATATTATGATTCAAGAATTTGCAACTTACTTTCAAGGCATGAGGTCTCTTTACCAACACTTCAACCTTGGCTTTAATCTCATTTGTCTGCAGAATAATGAATAACAGAGAAAGAACATTCACATTAATTTTTTTAAGGTCTTCTCTATCACCTTAACTGGTTCTAGAGAATAACCAATGTCAACATCGTTCAACAACTCATTCACATCAAAATCTATGGATTGTTTTGATGTTGTTTCATACACCGAATCATTGGTCTACAACAAAAATATATAAAGAATTACTTACGTGTTAATGCAATAGTTTGAGGAACAAATTATATTAACAAAACATATATATCATGATAGATTACTAGAATTACATCTAGGTTTACTTGATTCCTGAATGACGGTGTGGTATGATCCACAGTTGGGGACTTTCCCTGATCATCCACCTACAAAAAGTAGACAACATTATCATATTGAAAGCAATATACAAACGAAAAATACATTAAAAAAAACATTATGCTACATTTTATATGTGTATAATTTTGAAGTATTTAAATTGTAGAATTAAAATTAGTTTTATCTGTTGCCCGGAGGATTTTGTCGTCTGATCATTAGCCGAATGGATTTCTCGATCAACACTCTACATAAAATATAGATAATATTATACAAACCAAATGAATATACTCTTGAAAAAACATAACAACCGAACTATTTGTACATATTAAATTTGTACAATGGCATCGATGTATACTTGTCGCCTCGAGGCAGGTCTGGTAACATCTACTTTGAGAAGCATGCCCCTCACAGAACCCTGCATCAAAAATATAGAAAAAATTAATTAACGAAACCAAAATAATCACTAAAACAATACAATAACATAACATTTTGACGTACTTAAATTGTACAGTTACAATCATGTTTACCTCTTGCCCCGAAGGTGATGTCGTCTGACCAGCTGTTGGGGGGATTCCTCTATCGCTATCCTGTGAAGTAATTATAGATAAAAATTTATAAACCATATGAATATACTCACGAAAAAACACAAAAAAAACTTATTTTTCAAATTATACTTGTACTATTACAAATATGTATACTTGTTGCCTGAAGGATGGTGTACTCCTCTGACCAGCTACTAGGATGATGTGCCCTCGCTCACTACCCTGCGAAGTAAATATAGAAAATTTAATCAAAATTATAACAATCTACTAACAAAAATCCTAAAGAGGTTAAAATAATTAATAAAAGGCTGGGTAAATTGTTGGTTGTACCATCTTCATAGTAATTGTGTTTGTATCTACTTGATTCAAATTGTAATTAATAAGCAATTCTTTCTCTGCAACTATTGAGTTAATGGAACATACAAATACATGGTTTCTTTCATGTCCCTCAAATATGCAATTGAGTTGCTTAAGTGTAGACCCTGGTTGTGTACTGTTTATAAACCCCGCAATATTCCTAGTTGCCTTTGGCATTCCGTCAATGTACCACGTTGCTCCTTTATTTTGATCTTTGTCTTTTAGTTGTACATAATTTGTTGAAAACCCATATCTACGCATACTTCATGTATATTGGACCAGGCACATCCAATCGTTGTAGTTGCAATATGGTCCAACATACTCCATCAATTTTGTACATATGTCGCAACCGACCTTTATGCCATCCATGCAAAACAACTTCAATCCATGTAATGATGACGGTTCAATTCTATATGTACTCTCATTCACACAAAATATTTGTTGAATTGAAGAAGATCCCTAGGTACTCATTGTTTCACTAGAGTTCTATACCTTAAGGGCACCTCGATGTCCAATATTGTTTCATCATCATAGGAACATGACCCCCTTTCTGCGAGAAAAAAATCCATGTGTTTACTGAATTTTATTCTGATATTCTGACATCTAGCTGATCTAGCCCTTGTATACCTATTGGATGTCTAACTTTCCGCTAGCCTTCCGAAACTCCCCTCACTCGAGGAAGACAGGTCTGACAAATACTTTTTTGGTTCTACCTACACCATGGCCGGAAAATACTTGGCAAATAAGAGAAAAATACCATCATGTTAAAAAAACCTCCAACCAATACCAATTTTAAGCAAGAAAATGAGGCTCAAACCAAGATGGATAAATAAACAATATACTTAGTAAAATAATACCATCAACCAACCTCATCAACCAAATCCTCACAAAAAATATTTAATAGTTTGCAATCCATCGTTCAACAACAACAAACATTGTCAAAATAGTATACTTACCAAGGATTGTTACATCGGAAACCACAACAATTCCTATAGACACTAAAACAAACCAACATCCTTGTGACATTGTGTGCTCAAATTGTCCACACAACTTTTCAAAAAAATCATACACTAACTAGCTCCACATTGAGCATACAACACTTTTGGATGATGAAACTATCACCTCCAATGACATACCCATCACCTAGATAAATTCCATACCTTCTAACTCCATCAACCTCAAATGCTAATGTTAGTGACATGCAAGACAACATATTTCTTGTATAGATTTCCCACTCTATCCATCCATCGCAAACCCTTCCCATGCTTGTGATCTCCTCTACAACAAACTCATTGTCTTACACAATCTCATCCATACAAGAACACTAGGTAGACATTAATTCCTTTGTTAAAATCATCATACTATCAACCCGCCTCACATCATCTTAACCTTAGGCATTCTATCAAGAAACCCCTTCGGTACTCCATTGTAGTCATTCCTTAGTTATATTGTCACTAACTTCAATTGGCCTGCTAGCTACACCTCCATGGGTATAGTATTTTTTGGGGACTCTAAAACCCTTTAACATTTGTCTAGAATTATAACGCTGCCAAAACATTTCATAGTTGGGTTGTTTTAGGGTATCATGTTATTTTTTGTTTTCCTTTACATTGAAAATGTGTTGTGTTTGGGGACAAGGGGATTATTCAACATGTAGGCCACTTCTCGTGTGAAAAACAGTTCACTCAGTTTGCAAATGATCTTTACAAGTTAAAAAAAGCCTCAAGGGCCTAGTCCTTTAAAATTGATAAATATCTCACAAGAACTAGATTCAAAATAAGTCCTTGTGGTCTAAATCTTTATCTCAAAATATCAAGTTAGGGCATATTTATTTTAGTGGTATATGCAGAAGATTTTATCATCAGAATGAGTGAAGCCAGTGTAATTCAAGAGATAAAATCTCAATCATGTAGTTTTTTTGACACAAGTAATGTTATCCTCTTGAATTCTTGCTTAGGTGTAGAATTTTCGCATTCTTATATCTAGTCATGTCTTCATTTTTCTTTTCCAAGGTAAATATCCTGGCACGAACCCTTGGTCACTTTCCCCTTTTTAGGATGGTACCAGCATGTTACTTATGGAAAGTGTGTAGGGGATCTTAACACTCCATCCCACAACCACAACCACTAGATATAGATGTAGCCAAGTATTCATTTATTAAACCTTCATTGTCGGTTTTAATCTAGTGCAAAGAAGACACATATCTTCTAAATTTTAAAAAGGCTAAGTGTTTATGTCTTGGCATTTTTTTGTTTTGGTGGTTGACCTTGGATATTTTCCTTGGACATTCAACTTAATTTTTCTTCCAATATCAAAATTTTACTATGATTTACGGAATTATCCAATGACCCATAGTTGTTTCCAGTATATTGCAAATGAACCTCTCAGCTTCTTTAAGTTAGCATCATCTTTGTACATTTTTTCTTTTCAAAAAAAAAAATAAATATATTTTTATTTCTAGTAAAAACAATTGTTATTTTGAAAATGCATGTAAACTACTTAGAGATGAAAAAAATATAGAACAACCATCAAAATATGGTTATTATTCAAGTATTTACCCTTTTTGGTTCAAAGAAAATATCTAAAGAAACAAAATAAACATCTTAGTGATATCAATATGTTGAGAAACAGATTTGATAGACTTATAAGCATGGCATCATAGTGATATCATTCAAGTATAACACTACATCGCATGGTCTTGTAACACAAGATAGATATCAAGTGGTTCCATAGAAAATGCTTCAGCCAATTTCTATGAACTTAAAAACTACATTTTGACAAATTATGTAGGTGTACCTTTTTTAATTTATTTTGTTTCCTCACCAAAAATATTAAAGACCCATTTTACAGATCTTGAGATATATAATAAAATCATTTGCTAAGTTTTTGTAACTTTTTTTTTCAAGAGAAAAAGAGTTGTTCATTTATATTCAATAGTGAATCAAAGGTAACTTGTACAGTCATGACAGTAATTCATTCCAGATGCGAGTGGAGATAAGTATCAAAAAATTTCCCAAGGGGAGGGACAGAACCCAGAATCCCAAGATGACTGAAGTATCAATACCACAGGGAGAACATAAGGATCCCAAACAACTTATCCAAGCAGGCATCGAGGGTGGATAAAACACACCCCTGGGGAATCAAAACAAAATATATATCCCCAGCTAAAACAAGAAAGATACTAATGTATCCCATACTCAAAAGAACCAAAAAGAGTATGCCACATAAATCAAAAAGATCTTAAAAGAGTTGTATCATGCATTCCTCAATGATTTATCCTTATAAAAGTTTCAAGAAGGAGAGGAGGCCAGCCTTCATATTCGGTGCTTCCTTGGATAAACGTTCTACACTCATATTGTGCTCTCTGTAGACATGCCTAAATTCAAGGAGAAGAAAAGGTTGTTTGATTTCTATGATTCTCTCGCATCAATAATCCAAATCAACGCTAAGAGAGATGCCTTTGAATTTGTCCAATTTATAATTACAGAGGAATCACCCTAAACAGAAAGAGATGGTAGGCAAACTGCCGAAACGATCAGGGCCCAAATAGATAATAACTCATCCTTGGTGTTAGTACTAGGCCCACAACCCAGTTTGAAAAATAAAGAATGAGACTGATTAATATTTTGTAACTTGAGTTGTTGAGGTTTCCAACTATGAATAGTATAAATGTGTTTTATGTTGATTTTTTCATGTACAGCATCGAGGGCCGTTCTCTTGGAGAATGGAGACATCTGGTCCGGGACCAGGATGTGGAACCAGTCTAGCAATAGGGGACTCAGCCCATAATTGAGTGACCATTCTGTTGAATGGAGACATCCATTCCGGGACCAGGCTTTGGAACCAATCTAGCACCGGGGGACTCAGCCCAAACCTGAGTGACCATTTTGTTGAATGGAAACATCTGGTCAAGGACCAAGATGTGTAACCAGTCTATCACCGAGGGAGTCATCTTAGAGCTAAGTGACCATTCTGTTGAATGGAGACATCTGTTCAGGGACCAGTATGTGGAACCATTCTAGTACTGGGGGACTTAGCCTAGAGTTGAGTGGACATTCTTTGAATGGAGGCACATGGTCAGTTACCAAGAATTTAACCTAGTCTGGGACTAGGGACTTAGCCCGAGGCTAAGGGCCATTCTTTGGGAGAATGGAGGCGCTTGTTCTGTTACCAAGTATTTGACCTTGGGTCAAATTATGCAACCTATGGTTTAGGCACCTAGTATGTTACCAGGATAACACTATAATCCCTAGACCTGGTATGGGCATGTGTGACATTCTCCCTTGATCTGTGGAATTTTTTATCTTCTCCAGGGATTAGCTACCCCTGGTTAAGACACCTTAGAACTTGATATTAGTGGCACATGGAGTGTGAGATAAAAGCATTAGTAATTCTCTCTATTTTATGATGATGTACTTTGAGTGGGTTTGAAGGACCCCATGACCACTTTTTTTGACCACGGGGCACCTGGTAAAGGCTAAGAGGTAAAAGGTAAAATACATACGGGCCTTTGTACCATAGGACACTTGAAGAATGCTAAAGGTAAAAATACATAAATACCTTTGGACCATAGGGCACTTGAAGAAGGGTTAAAGGAAAAAGTCAAAAATACATAAAGTACATGGAAAAGACTAAAAATGTAAAAGTAAAAAATACATAAGGACCCTTGGACCACCAAGGAGTCAAAGAGAAAATACATAAAAGGTCTTTAGTACCTTAAAGGTAAAAGTCGAAAGACAAAAGAATAAAATATTATTATTTTGTCCTTTGAGTTTTTGGTCCACTTAAAGGTGAATCAAAGGATATAAAAGAAGATCATTCAATTTTATTAACACACTGGAACTCTAATGTTGAGTTGCTCATAAATAACTTAAGGAAGAGAAGGTTCTTGGTTTTTCTTGTTTATGCCCTAGCATGGAGGATTTCTATCTAGGGAATCTATCTTTGTCTCGGCCTAACCCTAATCTAGGGTTTTATCCATCCACGAAAAGCAGCACCACTCTTATCCTATCCACGGCTAGCTGGTAGAGCAAGCTAGGGTAGTGGCAGTCATACCCTAAGACTAGGGTTTACTCTTTCAGTCACAACTTTTCAATATTTGGGATAGGGTATTACCCTAACCTTCATGAAAACAACAACATATCCTCACGATAGCAGCAGAATTCACTTGCATCCTTCCCTTTGGTTGCTAACAGTCCACGGGAAGCCCTTCTTACTCCATAGGAAACCGTTCTTCCTAAATCGAGAATCCCTAACAGGTTGCTATCCTTTGCTTGTAGCCAAGAGAGCTTCAACCTACTCTATTAGGCTTCGGGTAGGCACCTACAACATATGGGCAGGCTCAAGAGGTTCGAGTTTTAGTAGAAGATTGAGCAGCAGGAATAGTTCAGGATTCAACCAAAGTTTGGGCACCCCCCTGAAGACTTCGGGAAACATCTCCGACCAGAAGAACCCTCACAAGAAGTTGTCTCTAATCCTAAGCATACACTAATAGGGTACGAGCAGGCTGTTAGCCTCGTGGGCATCCCTTTTCTAAGCTCAGGTAGGCTCAGGAAGGTCTGGGAAATCCTTAGTCAAGTCAAAAGAATCACAACCAACCTGCAAATTCTACTCAGACATGCATAGGAATCCGAGCAGGAGAGAGATAACTTTGGGCAGCAGAATTGGTCTCGGGAAGCTGTACAGAAATCTAGGTAGTAGGAGTTACGGGAAGCAATATGTATCTCAGGTAACCCTTTGTTGACCTCAAGCAGGAAAAGGAAATCTTGGCAGTTAGCCCTAGATCTATGTTTTTTATGAAAATTGTCCTTGAGACATTACTGGTCAAAATTGGCTAGGTTTGATAAGTTGTTTAACCTGTTAGGTTTTGCCAAAATTTATTGAAGAACTCAGTCATCTCGTTTAAGAGATGATTTACTAATGTTTTTTTGGTTTTTTCCCTTTAAAGGTTTCCCGAGTGAAAAAATCTTGTGTTCAGTGTGTCCGATGTTTTGATCTATCTACTACACTTGTTATTGTTATCTATGCTACAATATGCAAAATTTTAAGAATTCATTCTAATGCTAAAATTCAACATTTTCTTTCCTACAAAAAGACATGGAAACCTATCTCTGTTTGCTTCCCTAAAAAAATATATCCTAATGATGTTAACCCTTATTCAATTAACCAATAGATACTTTAATAGAAGGACACACCATCAATTAATCTCCCACGTGTGCATGTCAAGAAAGGTTGGTACTATAAAGGATAAACAAGGGTTTCCAAAACCTAAGACAGTCTTATTAAATCCATCTCCATAAAGAACCTCAGATGATAATCCAAGGCTCTATGTTTCCATTGATATAAAAATTCCCTTATACAAGTAACATTGAGCTATATCAATCATAAGGGGAAGAGTAAACACAAACTAGCAGAAAACCAAAGGTTCACTTACCTTAGAACACATGTCTTCACCCTCCATACAACAAAAAGGATGATGATGTATTGTTGTTACTATAACATCTGTTGTTGGGAGAGGTTTTAAGGATTTATCATGGATTATGAGGTTGTTGTTGACGTCATATGGAAACCGTGTCTCTCGCTACGACAATATTGTCTCATTTACTCTAAGCAAGCTTCAAAACAATCCAAAATGCATTGGAAAGTATATGAAGACTATTATTATACATTTAGGGATGAATATTACATTAGAAGATTTATCAAACCATCCGTAGAAATTTTGTGAATATTCCCTCACAATGTATGAATACAACTCGTTGCAAAAACTAATACAAAACTCCTTAGATGTCGACACAAATACCTACAAGAATGAAGGTTTCCATAACATATATTTTCAATTGAAAGTATACCTCAAACCTCTTCCTGGGAGCTCGAAGAGTACAAACAAAACAATTGTTTATTCCATATTTATGAATGTATGGGCCCAAGATATTAAATCCACTCTATTAAATTGAACTGTTTAGAGGTTGTAATGTACTTATATTCTCCTTCACTACATATTTTGAAAATGTTTCCAAAGAGTGCATCCTAATTCTACCATGAATGGAATTCAATTATGTAAGTAGAGTAGTATCATGAAAATATAGTTAATATGACAAATGGATCCTTAGATCTCTTGAAAAACGTGGATACCAAATGAAACTTCAATGTTAGATCCTATGGTGAAAACTATCATCAATTGCAGTGGTTGTAAAGACCTGATTTCCATCAATTCTGTTAGGAAACATGCTTTGGTAATATTCTGAGACTGCAGTAAACTGTGCATTGTAGAATATTGTTGCATATTTCTTGCACCATGATTTACAAAAGGAAGGTATGATATCACCCAACATTCATGATGGATTGTCAGCTTGAGTTTGCAATTGCATATTCTGAGTGAACATGGAAACAACATTTTATGGAATAAGTAAAGAAGCTAAATTATTATTCCCTGTAGCAATACCAACAACTTACTAACAACTTAATATTCCTCTTCATACTTTCCTTCAATGCTAACATACATGCCACGACATTCCTGCAGTAGGTGAAATGTCAAAAATTGTAGATAATATAAATATCCACCCAATATCCCTCCCATGTTGTGAGCACTAAATGATACACCATGTGATATGTCATACAGCAACAAGATTTCAAATAATGTGACTTGCCACATTGGCCCTACATTCACAAGACAAATAGAATCCCAATACCCCATGAATGGTGTATTACTTAACACCTGTCAATGATTTTGAGAACTTAATGTCACCCAACACATCCCATTGTATATCATGGTACAAAATACTATACCTTCATGTTGAGTATCTCCTTATCCAAATGGAAAACAATAGTGTTTATGCGTGTACCATAGCTCCCTAGTCCCTACGCAATTGGCTTTCCCATTACCTTAAAATGCAGCAAACACAAGTAATAATGTTGGATGATTAATAACCTACATCCTATCATAGTGTAATAAAATTATAAATAGACATTACAGGTGCACTTTCTTATCTAGTTAGGTACCATGTGACAAGCATGACCTCGCAATGACTGATCAAGTCTCACAATATTATCCAATTCGATACATCGCCATAGGTTGTTTTCAGTGTTCACTATAGTGTGATTGCTTGCAGAAATATATAATAATAACATTTAGTAACAACACATATGTACTTCATCAATCCCTATATAACGAAAAGAACAAAGATATGCAAGACGACAATAACAACTTGGTTTCGACTCTAATATAAATTCCAAGTCAAGTAAATATACCAAAGGCCTGTCTATGTGATCAAATTGTCAGAAGAATCCTCACGGTACCCAAAATAACAATCTAGCTTAGGTGTTTTCTCTCTATAATTATGTCACTCCATTCTCAATCTGAAATAAGAATTAAAAAACAATAAAATGATTTAAAACCCTAAAATGTAATTATGCATTGCCTCCTTTCCTTTCTATTGTTTTGCATATGTTTCTGTTGATAACCAATACCAAAATGTAGTACATGCATATTAAATCCATTCCCCATTTCCTAAATTTTCCAATTCAGAAACTATACCATACATCTTGATTTTAAGGATGAATGAGAAGAATATTATCACATGGATAGTAGCGTTTACTATAAATGAACTCAAGAGGGTCATCCATAAACTACAAGTGGACAAATTCCCAAGATCTTATGGATTCCATTTAGAAATGTTTTCAAGGTTTTCGGGTACTCATTCAATAGGATATATTATTATTGGTGTAGTCAAGGAAGGATGATCACATTCATATATCTTTCAACTATACATTGGAGCAAAGAAAAATATAGAGTTTTTGAACATAAAATCCCGTAGGTGGAACAAAACATTGCTATACTTTATAAGTAGGAATTCAAAAAATAATGCTATGCATAGATTCTTGATAGTTTTCTAATTTACTCCCCTTGATAAATAATCTTTGCATGCTTACATAGGATCCCAAGCAATACTCGATATTTTTTTAAGACCTAATTCTTAATCAACGTGAAGAGAAACTGCAATCCTTTATCCATGCTTGAGAAACACTTCTTAAGAAGGCAAAGACAACTTCACAAAACACAACCCATCCCTAGGAGACTTCACAAATCAGTCTAGTAGGAGTCACTAGAAGGTCACGACCCAGCAATAGAGAGGAAAATCAACCCACATCCCATCAGTATATACATAAAACAATCACAACCAAGAAGAGGAAGAACAAACAATCCCATGGCCCAGCGGTATAGACACCAAGCAGTCACGACCAGCAAGAGGAAGGAAAAATAGTCCCAAGGACCACCAGTATAAACACCAAAAAAGTCGTTCTACCCCATGGAAAACATGCATGACCCCAAACCAACAACCCACCAGATTCACCCCACAAGTGCAGAAACAAAAGTGTCAGTCACCAACTTATGGGGAAACCGATATGTAGACAATTAGCACACTGCTATAAAAGAGTGCAAAACAGATAAAGGGATTTGGGTTGTTGCGTCCCGTATGAACCATGTCTTCCAATAATCTTTACATATCTTAACAACATGAATCGTCAATGCTCCTAGCTTCAACTATTTCAGAATCTCTAGATGTCTCACAATATAGATGCCAATCCCAGATAGAACACAATAAGGGAAGAAGAAATAGAATTCACAATTATCAGATATCTATTGAGCATCCTTCTATCTGTAGCTGAATCCCCATTTCCATCCTTACCTTGAATTTATTCACTTCCATCACCGGATCCAATTACCAACAAAAAAGTCCCAATAGACCCATCCAAATAAAAAAATAATCACAGTACTGCAAATACCTACAACCATTTCCATGGCCGCTGCATTAATCGAATTGATGGGTTGAACTTCCACCATCTAATAAGTGAAGGATACCATATTTATTTGTCCACTTCTCATAAATGGAAGATGACATACGTACATTTCTTCTCACTTGTCTACTATTTCATATGGATAACATAAGAGGCCTACCATACATGAGTGGTTGGCAGGCTTCATCGCACACAACTAGAGGATGGAAGTATAACTTTTACAACTAAAGGAAGGATGTTAGTTTTATTTTCTTGTGTTTTCATTGGAAAATATAAGAGATCTACCCTAAAGGATACATCCAAAAATTTATGTTAAAGAACTAAACTCTTGTGACAATTTGCTTAATTTTCTTTGGGCTTATCCACTCGTGGTATATATACTTTATCTCACTCTTCCATGCATCCACTAAACCATATTGTTTATGATGGAGCAATTAGCATTTGCTTGTTGCAAGTTCTTCATATCAGAGGGAAGGAATGTTGAAGCATTGGATGTCATAGAAAAGGATGCCAAACTCCACCCAGATGTTGATGTGCTTGTCAATTTATTTCAAGATAAGGACTAGAATCATGTGTGTTACACACTTGTATTTGGTTTCTCCTCATCCCAACAACGCTTAAATTCTGCTCCCCAAGACACAGTGTTTCGTATAGTGAGGGACATGTTACATGACATAAATCTTGAAGAGAATTCAAGAACTCATCCTATACTTCTAGTTGTTAACCACATATGTTAGCACCCCTTGGGAGATACTTATCTGCATCAAAATGCCTCACTAGCTCGATCTCTGGCAGATGACATTGGCCTCACCCTTAAAGTTTAGTATCATCTTCATTTTCCTTACAAATACTTATTGATTACATTTTAAATTTTACTATTTTTTGCACATTAATTTTTGTGTATTTTCTAGTACGTATACTTCTAGTTATTGCACCAAGACTATCCAGCTGCTCTACAACCCAGTATGGGGAGATGTTGTCATGTGAAGTACACTGACAGGGGAGATGTTTTCAAGTAAATTACATTGACAACTCTACAACCCAATATGGGAAGATGTTTTCATGTAATGCACATTGACAACAAAGAAATAAATGAAGCTATTAGGCCTTGTTAATCCCTAAGTTCATTTGTGCAACCGGAGGGTTAAGATACAACAAGATATTATCATTATGGTTCTATTTTAGGGACATCCAAGGTTTCATAGTGACCAAATATTATTTTGTAGTTAGTTCCATCAGATGATGGAAAATTTCTATTTTAAATTTTTTAACATTTATGTTTTTGTTTGGAGCCTATGTTCCAGGGCTTGCATGTCAAAGATGTTTTCATATTGGTGAACCTTGTGAAATCATGATTCCAACGATATTTTATCGGGTGACATGGAAGCAGTTGCAGGACATTGTTATTTTTAGCAGTTAGGTTTTCAGTGCTTGCATGTTGAGTTTGACAACATATTTTTGTTCCTTGTTGAAAGACAAGTCTAATGAGACTCTTTTCATTACATGTGAGACGTTTCTATTTTTAAACATGCTATATATGGAAATGGTCTCCTAATAGTTCTATTAATTTTTAAATTTTTCCTATTTTTTAGGAATTGGACTGAGATTTTTGGCATGTCTATTTTAAACAGCTCCATATTTCACAGGTACAATGGTGGAGTGGTCCAAGTTCTGGTGGGTAGAGGATGGTGATTTAAGAACAAAATTGACTAGTTGGATGAAATATCAGAGTGACATATGGTAGTTGTTCAAAAATGATCCATTTATATGGAACTTGGCTAAAACTCTAGATAGTGATCAAACCCTAGGGTATTTTGGTGAGTCTAAAACGCTAATTCAAATTTGTTATCATAGTCAAATAAAAAAACTAATTCTCGTTATTCTTAGGAAATATTATGGTTAAACCTTATCCTCTTGAACCTTATTTGAATTTGTTGAGCCAAACCCTACTTTTCCTTCCTTATCTTATCATTGCATGTGAGATAAGTTCTAAATCCCTAGCTCGATCTCTGTTGTAAAAATAGCATTTAGGTTAAGTTTCTCAATCCTTGAAACTTGTTGCTATTTTTATCAAATTTGTTGCATGTTGGATAATTTTGTCATTCATAGGGTTTGTTATTCTTGAAACCTTAGTTCGCTTTGGTAGTTGTGCCAAAAACCTGATTCGAATTCCTTGTTTAACCTGTTAGGTATACCAAAGTTCAATCTCTAGCTTAATTTCATAGAATGGTAAATATTATGGATTTCTACCCTCAAGAAATTTGTTGCAATTATTTTATAAGCTGACTCTAGTATAACCTAGGTTTTTCAACGGTCGCGTAGCCTCTACGATTGAATGCCAACTGTAGATTCCAGAAGCCTAAAAACCACTAATGTATGAAAATTTAAAAAAATTAACCTATGATTTTTTCTAAATCTACTTACAAATTAACCTTAAATGACCACATACCAAAGACATTATTCCTCTTGATATTTCTCAGCAGGCAACCGGCAGAAGGTGCAATCAACCTGTAAGCAGGTCGTGAAGTCGTGAAGGCGAAATGGCATACACCCGTGAAGATAAATTGCAGACAACCCCATGAAGAGAAATCGCATACACCTGTGAATCCTTGGAGGAGAAATCGCATGCAACCAATAGACAAATCATGGAGAAATAAAAATTGTAGACTACCCACAGTAAAAACACATGAAGGTAAGTGGAGTAGCTTTCGACAAAATGGTGTTAGCAAAAACATATAACCTCATCTATTTATAAGGATTGACTGGAAGTATATTGACGATTAGGTTCACTGATGCAGGAGCATCATGGCATGCCAGCAATGTGATGAGTAGGTCACATGCTGTGGCATATTTTTGTTGTTTTTCTGAGTCATAGTTTGTTAGCACCAATAGGAGTGATGGCGGATCATGACTCCCTGCATGCATATCAAGCCGTTGGTTGTTAATTATGATAGGGATGTTTTCATCATGCTTGGTAGTTGTTTGTTTCAATGGCAGGACCACTCGGGTTGTAGGAGGTTACAGTTTAGGTTAAATAGAGAGCTTAGAGAAGGGAGAAGGGTTTTGCTCTTCAGCATTAGAATTTCGAGTTTGCGGAGAGACGGATAGACCTGCGTCTGATTCCACTTGTAAATATTTTAATAGATTGAAGAAGAGAGTCGACAGTGTGTTTGTGTGTTCTCTTAATAGAAGTATTAGTTGTGTGTTTGCAGTATTATTAACCTAGTTTCATTTATTGTTTCGAACTATGAATCCGTGAAGGGTCGACTTCGGCAGTTTCCTAAACATCCGTGTATTTTTGTAAATAGTTGATTCACGCATGAAATTGTTGTTGGAATAGTTAGAATAGTTCGTAAATGAATGCATAAAAGATTTAGGCTAATTAATCTTAGAGATTGTAGGCTGGATTGATCGATTCCATGGTCATTCGGCGCAGTGCGCAGATTTCCTGCCCAACTAGTTTTTGCAGAAAATGAACGACGGAGATTGAGTCTACAAACGAAGATCAGACGATCCAGGATAGATTCGCAATGGAAGTTAAGAGAGCGATAACAGTTTCAAAAGGTTTGTGCAATCCGCATCAAAAGGTATATTGACGGTCATGGATCAGGCCGTAAAGATCTAACGACTAGAAAAATTGTGGAGGAAAAAGTTGTGGAAGAGAATTGCGGAGGAGCAACTTTGGAAAGTTGGCCGCCCATCCCGCATCCCGCATCCTGAAACTCACTTGCGGAAAAGTTGTTGCGGAAGGAAAGTTGCAGGGGAGAAACTTTGAAACATTGATCGGGCATCCCACATCTTGCATGCGGAGAGCCTGTTGCGAAAACAGAGTTCCAGAAGCACTGTTGTGGAGCAGAATTGCGGGGAGGTAATTTTAGAGTAGAATTTAGCTGAGGGATAAATTTGTTCATCCTGCTAAGTGTAGGAGCCACCAGATCCTAGAGGTGCCTGTTGGGTTGGCAGTGGTTGATCTGACCCTTCACCAATTTTGGTATCAGAGCAAGGAGAAGCTCATGTGAGAGAGAAGTGTAGCAGTAGAAGCCTAGAAGGAGCAAAGAAGAGTGCTCAAGAGGTTCTAGATTGAGAACCGTGTTGCCAAAAGACCAAGTACAGAGAAGGGACTTGGTGAGGTAAGATTGTAGTAATGTGAAAGAGAATTGTTATTGGAGAGGCTCAGTGCCAGAGGATGGCTGCACACATAGGAAAAGTGTGAGGTTATGACATAGGTCAACCATGGAGGAAATGAGGGAGATACGAGCACGTCTGGAATCCATGGAGATCGACAAACGAAGAGACCCAAAATTAGGGTATGTAAGTGAACCTGAGGATGAAGAGAAAAGAGAAGAAGTTGCACCTATGCAAGAAACACCTGAGTTAAGGTATTTCAGATCGATTCTAGGAGCAACGTCAAGGATGAAACCTGAGTTGTCGACCTACAATGGAAGTCTCATTGTCAAGCATCTCATTGACTGGATCAATGAGCTAGATAAGTACTTTAAGTACGATGAGGTTGAAGAAGACAAGAGAGTAAGATTGGTTGTGACAAGGTTGAAAGGGAATGCATCCTTATGGCGGGATAGTGTGCAAGAAGAACAAAGGAGAAATAATAATTTGATGATAAAGAGCTGGGATAGGATGGTGGAAAATATTAGGGTGAAGTTCTTACCCAAAGATCACCAGCTAATTCTGTATAGACAGGTACAAAACCTTAGGCAAATATTGTTAACTATGAGAGAGTACACTGAAGAGTTCTACAAAGTAAACCTAAGGGAAGGATATGTGGAAGAGTTATCAGAGAAGGCTGCTAGGTATGTCAATGGTCTAAGGATGGATATCCAAGAAGAGATCAGCATGATATCACCTAGAACAATGGAGGAGGCATACCAATGTGCCTTAAGGGAAGAATAAAAGATAGCGAGGAAGCAAAGATTCAACAGAGGTCAAGGTTCGACCAGAGGAAGAGGAAAAGCAACTGGAAGAGGAAGATTTGGAGCCCAGAGAGGACAGTCCAGTAACTCTAAATAGCAAGAGCAGCATGGTAGAGGAGGTGACTCTAGCAGAAGAGGACCTTACCAAGGAGGTAGTGGCAGAGGCAGAGTAACTGTCTATAGGTGCTACAAATGCAAGCAATTGGGGCATAGATCGTTTTGATGTCTAGAGAAGGAAGACATAGGACAGAGAGGAGCCTATGTAGCTCAGAATGAGCAACAGCAAGAACAGTCGACAGTGGTTGAATTTTTTCCAGAGACAGGAGAATCATTGATGATGAATAAAGTCTTGTTGAAACCTGAGAAGGAGCATGCAGATCCTTCTCAAAGAAAATATTTATTCAGGACTATGTGTAAAGTCCAAGGGAAGTGATGTAAGATGGTGATGACAGTGGGAGTACTGACAATATTGTTTCCACAAAGATAGTGGAGAAGCTAAGTTTGAAGAGGACCAAGCATCCTGTTCCATACAAAGTATCTTGGTTACATAAAGGACATCAAATCCTGGTTAGTAAGCAGTGTGAAGTTGATTTCCAAAAAGGTCCATATAAGGACAAGATTCTGTGTGATGTTATGACCATGTATGTTTGTCATAAACTGTTAGGAAGACCATGGCAATTTGATAAGAAAGTGATTCATGATGGTAGGAGTAACTATCATAGTTTTGAGCATAATGAGATAAGACATGTACTTCACCCTTTACAAGAAGGTGGTACAACAGGATAGTTAGCACCCAAAGTTCTGATGCTGTCAGGAAAAGAATATTTGCAACAGATTGAGAATGAAGAGTTAAACTATGATGTGGTATGCAAGCTGAGAGTGGTGATAATGAAGACTAACGTGACAGATCTACCTAAGGAGATTTGGGAGATGCTGAGTGAGTTTAGTGACATTATGGTGGATGATTTACCCAATGAGTTACAACCAAAGAGAGATATAAGCAATCAAATTGATTTTATTCCAGGAGCCAGTTTACCAAACAAGGCAGCATATAGGTTGACACCTCAAGAGAATGAAGAAGTGAGGTAACAGGTCCAAGGATTTTTGGACAAAGGATTGGTCTAGAAGAGTATGATTCCATGTGCAGTACCAGTAGTACTGACACCAAAGAAGGATAGTGAGTGGAGGATGTGTACTGAATCTAGAGAAAATAACAAGATTACCATCAGATATATATTTCCATTACCAAGGATGGATGACATGATGGATTGCCTAAGTGGGGCAACGTGTTTTTCAAAACTGGATTTGAAGCCTGTATATCATCATATCAAAATCAGAGAAGGAGATGAGTGGAAGACAACCTTTAAGACAAATGAGGGGTTGTATGAGTGGTTAGTCATGCCATTTGGATTGTTCAACCCACCAAGCACTTTTATGAGATTGATGAATGAATTATTGAGAGATTTTACACGTAAGTTCGTGATAGTTTACCTTGATTACATTTTGGTTTTAACCCAAACAGAAGAAGAGCATCTGAGATATGTTTTAGAGAGGCTGCAACAAGAAAATTTGTTGGTAAATGTGAAGAAGTGTACATTCATGAATCCAGAGCTAGTATACTTAGGTTTTGTTATCTCAAGAGATGGGTTGAAGATGGATCTAGAAAAGGTGCAAGCAATCATTAATTGGCTTCACCTAGGAACCTATTTGAGGTAAGAATTTTTCATGGATTGGCAAGTTTTTATAGGAAATTTATAAATAAATTCAATGGTATTTGTGCATCTATTGTCGAGACAATTAAGAAGTATAGACAACCATTTCAATGGACAACAGAGGCTAAAACGATTTTTCAGTTCTTGAAGAAGAAGATCATTGAACAGCCTGTATTGAAGTTGCCAAACTTCAAACACCCTTTCCAAGTAAAGTGTGATTCCAGTGGGGTAGAAATCGGAGTTGTACTCAGTTAGGAGGACAGGCCTATAGTGTATTTTAGTGAGAATTTGAATGATGCAAAGCAGAAGTATTCATCTTATGACAAGGGGTTTTATGATATTGTTCAAGAAATGAAGCATTGGAGACATTATTTGATGCCTAGAGAATTTGTGTTGTATTATGATTACCATGCATTGCAGTACATTATGCAGCAACCTAAGTTGAACCTGAAACTTGTCAAGTGGATTGAGTTCTTGCAGAGCTTTACCTTTGTGTTGAAGCACATAAGTGGACAATCAAACTGAGTAGTTGATGCCTTAAGTAGGAGACTGTTGATTATGCAAGAGAATCATATACAAGTCTTGGGATTTGAGCATTTAAGGTATTTGTATGAGACTGACATTGATTTACAGGAGGTTTACAGGGCTTGTAAGAATCCAGTGGAGGTGGACAGAGAACCATGGATGGAGTATACGCTAAAGATGGTTTACTCTTTAGAAATAGTAAACTGTGTATACCAAAGTGTTCCATGAGAGAGAACTTGATACAGGAAAAACACAATGGAGATATGGAAGGTCACTTTGGCAGTGATAAAACCTTTGGATAGTTAGGTCATTTATATTTTTGTCCAAGGATGAGGTCTGAAGTTGAGAAGATTGTAAGCAGATGCAGAGTATGCCAACATGCTAAAGGAAGAAGCCAAAACACAGGGTTGTATACACCATTGCCTATTCCAACTAGGTCTTGCGATTCTATGAGTATGGATTTCATTTTGGGTTTGCCAAGAACTCAGAAGGGACATGATTATATATTTTTAGTTGTTGATAGATTCACTAAGATGGCACATTTCATTCCATGCTACAAGACTAGTGATGCTACACACATTTCTAACTTGTTTTTCAATGAAGTTGTGAAGCTACATGGTTTACCTAGAAGCATTGTATCAAACAGAGATGTGAAGTTCACAGGTCATTTCTGGAGGACCTTGTGGAAGAAGTTGGGTACCAGACTGAACTTCATTTGAGCACATCACCCACAGTTTGATGGACAAACAGAGGTAGTTAATAGGAGTCTGGGGAACATGTTGAGAAGTCTGATTGGAGAGATTCCGAAGTAGTGGGATAAAGTGTTAGCTCAAGCTGAGTTTTCCTATAATGACTCACCAAACATGAGTACAGGGATGAGTCCATTTCAAATTCTATATGGAATGCATCCAAGAGGAGTGTGTGAAATTCGTGACTTAGGTCAATTGGAGAAAAGGAGTGTTGATGGAGAAGAGTTTGCAACGATGATCAGTGAAATGCAGGAGTAAGTGAAAGTAAGGTTATAGCAAAGTAACACCAGTTACAAGGCTAGAGAAGATTCCAAAAGGAGAGAGAAGAACTATGAAGTAGGGGATTTGGTCTTAGCATACCTAAAATGAGACAGATTTCCAAAGGGAGAGTATAACAAGTTGAAGATGAAGAAGATTGAACCCTGCAGGATACTCAAAATATTCTCAGCAAATGCTTATGAGTTAGAGATTCCTACTGAAGTGGGTATTTCACCAATCTTTAATGTTGCATATCCATATCCTTATGTAGCAGGTGACACTGGAACCTTTGAAGAAGGTGAAGATCCTACTGAAGACTTACAATGGGTGGGGAAGATGCATGTGGCACAACCATTGGAATTTGAGGCCATTATGGACACTAAAGTGGTAAAGAGTACAAGGAAGAAGGACTATCTGGAGTATCTGGTCAAATGGAAGGAGCGGCCAATAGAGGATTCTACTTGGATGAGCATTGCAGAGTTGAAAGCCAAGGGTTTCACTGTAGCTGACCTAATGAAAAAAGGTTCATAATTTTTCACCCTTGCGAGTCTGATGCAGGAGCATCGTGGCATGCCAACAATGTGATGAGTTAGTCACATGTTGTGGCATATTTTTGTTGTTTTGTTGATTCATAGTTTGTTAGCACCAATAGGAGTGATGACGGATCATGAATCCCTGCATGGAGATCAAGCTGCAGGTTGTTCATTGTGATAGGGACGTTTTCATCATGCTTGGTAGTTGTTTGTTTCAGTGCCAGGACCACTCGGGTTGTAGGAGGTTACAATTTAGGTTAAATAGATAGCTTGGAGAAGGGAGAAGGGTTCTGCTCTTCAACATTAGAATTTCGAGTTTGCAGAGAGACAGACAGACCTACGTCTGATTCCGCTTGTAAATATTTTAATAGATTGAAGAAGAGAGCCAACTGTGTGTTTGTGTGTTTTCTTAATATAAGGATTAGTTGTGTGTTTGTAGTATTATTATCCTAGTTTCATTTACTGTTTTGAACTGTGAATCCGTGAAGGGCCAACTTCGGCGGTTTCCTGAACATCTGTCTATTTCTATAAATCATTGATTCACACATGAAATTGTTGCTGGAATAGTTGGAATAGTTCATAAATGCATGCATAGAAGAGTTAGGATAATTAATCTTAGAGATTGCAGGCTGGATTGATCGATTCCATGGTCAACCAGCGCAGCACGTAGATTTTCTACCTTAACCAGTTTTTGCAGAAAATGAACGGCAGAGATTGAGTCCGCAGACGAAGATCACACGGTCCGGGAGAGATCCACAACGGAAGTTGCGAGGGCGATAACACATACGCAATATTTGTGTCATCCGCATCAAAAGGTAGATCGACTATCGTGGATCAGGCCACAAAGATATGATGGCTAGAAAAATTGTGGAGGAAAAAATTGCGGAAGAGAATTGCAGAAGAGCAACTTTGGAAAGTTGGTTGCGCATACTGCATTCTACATCTTGCAACCCGCTTGCGGAAAAATTGTTGCGAAAGGAAAGTTGCGGGGGAGAAACTTTGAAACGTTGATCGGGCATCCCGCATCCTGCATGCGGAGAGCCTGTTGTGGAAATAGAGTTGTGGAAGCGCTATTGTGGAGAAAAATTGCAAGGAGGTAATTTTAGAGTGGAATTTGGTCGAGGGATAAATTTGGTCATCCTACTAACTGTAGGACCGCCAGATCCTGGAGGTGATGGTTGGGTTGGTGGTGGTTGATCTGACCCTGCACCATTCACGATGATGATGATGATGATTTAATTACATCATGAGGTTGTTTCTTTGTATAATGATATTGATCCTCCCATGTTTGTAAAGCATCTAGGAATCTACTATCTTTGAAAACCTATATAGGAATCTATTATCTTTGAGAAACTATATAGTAAGTGCACTACCAATTGGCATCAAATATTAATGTTTCTATCTAAATTCTCTTCCACGCTCTTAGGATGTTTGTTCCTATCATCTCTAGCAACTCTAAAATTATAAATGACTTTTGGTTTGGTTTCTCCTTTAAAGGCTTGTAGTTTTTTCCTCATATGTATCCATTGTCTTAGTACGCTCCAACACCTTGATGATTAAACATGCTCCATTAAAGGAGGTTTCAACACAACTAGTGAAATACATAATAAAGAAAAATAAGATCAAGAATAAGCAAAAAGACAAATTCTTTATGTTAGGTCATGATTTTGTCTTCCTTAGTTTCATGCTTTTATTTATGTTTTTGAACCTTGCTATTATTTTTTGTTTCTAGAAAGTTTTGTTTATAAAGATAATTTTGATTTCAAACTTTTAATTTTCATGATTTTTTATTTTTAAGCTTGTTTTTATTTATAAATTTTGCTTTGATTTCATTGTTGAGGGGGTTTATAAGGCATATATGGATTAAATAGTTTTATAAATAACACTAATGTCAAGATTAAACCCATAAACCAAGTTTTAATCCTTATTATTAACCTAATAATATGAAATTATTTGATTGGACTTTCTTGTAGCGCAAGAGCAAAATAGATACACTAGAGCGCTACAAGAAAATTGCGAATGCTAAAATCATCATTTTTTCAATCCGATTTTTCGGGTGTCTTATCTTTGAGGTGTCAATCATATCATTTGATGCATTTGATACGTGTCCTGCATAGTTTTATCATTGAAACAGGTGAATGATCATCATAAGAGGTACATCGTGGTGATTGCATGCAGAGCAGGTTAAATGATGACAGTGAGTAGAATGAGACAAAGTTTTTCGGGAGTATGTTTCTTATCTGAAGGACACGAAGGATATTGAAGGTCGTGGTGAGAAGACACTGCTAAGAAATCAAGATTTTTCAACTGAATGAGGAATTAGGGATTTTCAGCAGCGACTATTTGAAGTGGTCTGGACGGTTAGAGATAGTTGGAACATGAAATTCGACACTTAACCATTGAAATAATTGCATTCCAGCGCTCGTATTGGTCTTCTAAACAAGTAACCCACGTGTCATTGCTAGGGTTTTCTTAATTTGGGGTTTTTCTAATGAAATCCTTAATGATAAAATTCGAAGGAAGAATATCATTTTTTTCACCTAATACACTGTAAATGATGAATTATTAACAAATATATTCAAAGTATTCATCATTTAAAACAGTAAAATTCAAAGCAGAACTTGTTGGAGTTCCTTGAAATGTGTGATTAGGTCAGACTGTTGTGATTTGGCACAAAGGATTTCTGAACTGTGTGTTAGGTCAGACTGTTGTGATTTGAATATAGTTAGACTGTGGGATATCGACAGGTGTTGTTAAACCATAGTAAATATGAAGAAAAGTGGAAAAACAAATAGAGCAGAGCCCACTGACCTAAGTTGGGTGGACAATTTCCCAGAATGTGCAGAGTTATTTTCAAATGCAGGATGGTTAACATTTTTCAAAAAGATTGATGGATATCATGCAGAGGTATCTCATAAATTTGCTCAATGCCTAGATAAATACATTGTGTCTTTTGATACTTTAAAGTTCAAAATAACTAAGGAGTTGATAGTTGAGGCAACAGGCATCTTGAACGAGGGAGAATTATGGTTTAAGAAGGTTCCATTCACCTTCAAAGCACAAAAGTACTTGCTTCCTGGTGTGATTGCAGATTCAGGTAAAGGTGTACCCATTCATAACTTCAAACCTGAATGGATTGAGCCCATTAAAGTCTTATAGAGTTATATTACCTGTGAGGGTAGATATGCTTTTGTTTTCGAATACCACTTTATATTTCTTCAGCATCTTAGTGATGAGTCCAAGATGAACTTACCCTTCTTCTTTCTGAAAAGTCTGCAAAAGATGTCATGCAGAGTTAAGGAGCACCAAAATCATACAAAGCAGTCTATTTTCCATCATGGACTCATCAAGCTTATCATAAACACTATTTTGCAGAGTAGGGGAAATTCTTGGGAGTATTTCATTTTCTGGTCAGGTTTTCAAAATGATCAAGAGGGATAGTCTCATAGAAGACAAGCTGATAAAGGGAAGACTTTGATTAGAAAGCTCAAGCAAAAGGTAAAGGTCAAGGATGAAGACAGGGTTAAATTAGAGGAAGTTTCAGACCATGCAAATGAAAAATTTGAATTTAAACAGCAATTTAATGACAATGAGAGCAAGAATTTACAGTCAGATATTAAGGAAGCCAAGCCTGTTGAAAATGTTGCACCTGCAGAGACAATTTCAGATGAAAAAGAGGATATTGAAGTGCAAAGACAAAGTCCTATCACAGTTCTATCAGAAGATGAGAAATTCCTATTTGATGATGATAAAGTTCCTGTTACTGATGCAACTAGGGTTTGTATTGAGCAGGAATTTCACAGCCATGGTGATGGGGTAGCACTGTCAAAAAGAAAGAAAATAAAATTTGTTGAGTTTGCCTCAGTTATTCATCAGGGTAAGACTATCAAAATGTTGGGGGAGATTTCTACTGTTTGGAGACCTAAAACCAGACCTAGAAATAAACTCAGACTAAACATGAAAAAGTTGTTGAATCCTAAATTGAATAAAGAAAGAGTGACAATGATAGATTATTCTTCATCTGAGGAAAAATTGAATGATGATAAAGATGACAGTAAGGGTAAAAGACCAATTGAATCAAAAAGAGAGTCTGTCCTGACTGATACCAAGATATCTGATATATTTCTGGAGGTACGAAGTCAGATGTTGCAGGAACAGCAAGAAGGTGAAATAAAGAGTTCTTACTCAGAGAAGAAGGTGATGGTTGAAGAAAAAGTTCCATGTAAAGCTGAGAGTGAAGAACACCTAGGGTTTCCTGGAACACCTACAGAATTATTGCAAGAAGATGAGGAAATTTATAGGAGATTGAACATTCCATGGCTTCCAAATGAGATGCAAACCACAGCAAGAAATAAAAGCTTTGATTCAGAAAAAGAAAATCTTTAGATAAGTATAAAGCAATATAGGGACCAAATTTAGTATATGCAGGAGGAAAATGATGGGCTGCTTACAACAAATAGGAAGCTTAGGGAAGATCTGGAAGAAGTAAATAGCCATTATCAGGAGCTAATCACAGTTTCAAGAGAAGCATTGAAAAGGAAAAGGAAAACAGAAAGTCAATTCACAATGTTAAAACAAACCATCCAGGACTTGCAACAGCACAATGAAGAGTTAACAGGGAAGATTGCATCTATTGAGACAGATCAGTTGAAGGCAAGAAGAAAAGCTCAAGCCCTGGAAGGAATAGCTTTATTGGCTGAAGCAGCTAAGGATTTATGAAAGTTAGTTTTTAGTTAAGATTAAAATTTATGTTTATTTTTGTAAAAGGTTGTATTGAACTATTTGATAGGTAGCTTTAAAAAACAGTTATAATTCAGTTATCTAACTGATTTTGAAAGAAAGATAAATGTAAGTCTGAAAGAAGACAAGGCGTTCGATTTTTTTTGCTGGCAAGAGGAGGTCATCAAACTTGTTTATGAGCTAAGTAAATACTCTTATGTGTATTTTGAGGACTGAATTATGAAATATATTCTCTATATGCCCTTCAGTTTATTCTCTGGCTTCATTTATAACTTGTTTTAGTTACTCAGCTCGTAATTTCATTGCTTGTTTAAAGTTTTTATACTTGGAATGCTTTCCATCTGTGGGTGAATCTCAGTATTGTTTTCTGTTGGATTATGGTTATTATGTTATGCATCTATGCCCTTCTATACTCATGATTTAGTGTTTATTTGGATTTATGAATGTATGCCCTCTTGTCTTCAAACTGCTCAACCAAAAAACCTTAAAAACCCTATTTTGCTTTATTGAGATTATTGAGATTGTGTTGGCTTGTTCTCTTGTACTCTGGGAACAATTTCTGGCACTAACATCTTTGGCACCGTTGTCGGGTAACGAATTTGAAAACATATTTTTCCCTGGGATACTTATCATTTCACTGGTTTTAAGAGGTGAACTTAAACCACCAAATCTTAAAGACTACTTTTCACCAGTTTGTCACAATGGCTACTAAGGGAATTGGAACAAGAAACAGACCTATTTCACCTTTGCATTTGGGTGTTTCAGACCCAAAACAGATACTAAAAATAGCTAGAATAATTATAAGGTCTCAGTCATCACCAGCCCTATGTAACCCTAATCAGTTAGATATTTCAGAAGAAGAAACTTCACCTTGGTTGAAGCCCATAATTCCTGTCAGTAATTTCGAAGTTTTCAGTGATCTTCAATCCTTTAAAAAAGAAAAGACAGTATCTCCTGGTAAAATTCCTCTATTTCATCTAAAAACTTGTAAAACTCCATTTCAGCCAAGTTCCAGTCAAGTCTTTCCATCACCAAAGTCAGTCAACCTAAAAATGGCAGCCCAAAATCAGCCAATAGATATGATGGACCGAATGGTTGCAGCTAGGTATGCACCTTTAGTTTTTCCTCAGCCTTTGAATGCACTTCCTGGAGGTGATTATTAGAAATATTTGCCTAGGTTTAATGGATATGGTGAAACTACTGCTGAGCAACACTGGGAAGCCTTTCTCATTTATGTTGATAACCAGAATATTGAAGCTAAGGATGTATGGATGAGGATGTTTGTACTAAGCCTTGATGGGGATGTCAAAAAATGGTTTAGGGAGTTACCTGCAAATTCTATCACAATTATAGAGGAGCTTCGGGACCTTTTCATGAGACAATGGGGTGACACTAAGGATCATACTTATTATATAACTGAATTTGGAGCCCTTAGGAGAAACAAGGATGAAACCATTGCTAATTTTTCAAAAAGATTCAATAAAAGGTATGGCAAAATTCTTGCAGAGATAAAACCTTCAAAAACATCTGCAAAACTCACATATTCAAATGCTTTTGATCATGAATTTTCCTTACTTCTGAGAGAAAGAAGGCATGTTTCTTTACTGAACATGCAGGATGTAGCATTAGAGGTGGAGTCTAATATATTTCCTTCTAATAGATTGAAGAAAGGAACAGCTCAATAGATATATGATAGGAAGGGAAAGAAGGAAGAAGTTCTAGGGGTATAAACATCTCATTCTGCAGAAGGTAAAATTGATGAGATGGCTAAGTTAGTTAAGATACTGACTGCAAAATTAAACAAGTTGGAACTAGAAAAGAATTCAAACAAACCTGTTCAAGAGGGTGAGAGAAACCTTAACAATCAAAACCAATTCAGAAGACAATTTGCACCTCGTTTCATACCTAGAGAGAGAAGAAACAATGATATACAACGAGAAAGGAGAGAAACTGAGGATCAAAGAGTACCACCTCCTCTTCAGAATAATGTTGTTGATGAAGAAGAAATTGAAGATACAGACCAGGATATGAATTATTTTGGAGAGCAGTTAACTGAGGGTTTTGTCACTGAAGAAGAGTTTTTAAATTCAGAATATTATGATGTTGATATGTTTGACACAGAAAATGATTTAAATCATGAAATGATTGCTGTAACTACTGAGGTAAATCAGACTGATCCAAAGAAAACTTTGAATTTGAGTTCAGGTCCAAAACAAGTAGTTCAAAATCCAAAGAAAAAGATAGGTGTACCTACTAAACAAGAATCTGATCCTGTGCTGGAGAAAAAACAAATTCAGGATAAACAAGAGAAGAATGTGGAGGTTGAGAAGGTAAACAAAAATGTGCAGAATTTTAATCTGGAAAATGAATTAGGCAAAATAAAGATTCCTATGCCTTTTACTGAATTAATGAAGAATCCTTCTTACAAAGAATCAGTTCTTAAAATGATTGGTTCAACAAACAGTCAGCCTCTTTCTGATACAGTGAATCTACAAGAAGAAAATCCTAAAATCTTTATTGGATCAACTTTGGCTGAAAAGACTAAGAATGAAGCAAGTGCATCACCTCCATTTTACATCACACTGACTATTCATGAATAAATGATACATAACTGTCTCTTGGATTCAGGAGCATCACATAACCTAATGCCAAAGGCTGTCATGGAGGCTCTAGGTTTGAGTATAACAAAACCCTATCATGATCTGTATGCTTTTGATTCACGAGCTGTAAAATGTTTGGGTGTGATTAAAGATATGGTTGTCAGCTTGGCTCAATTACCAATTAAGAGTGTGATTATGGATGTGGTAGTAGCAGATATTACACCTAAATTTGGATTACTTCTCTCTAGGTCTTGGGAAAATAAAGTTGGTGGAACTTTACAAACGGATTTAGCATATGCTACTATTCCTGTGTTTGGAGGAGAAAACAGAATGTTGTACAGAGAGCTTCAATTTTCCTATATTGTGACAGATGAAAAGAACCCTACAAACCATCCTCTGTATGTTGTTGATAAAGATTTAGGTACTTGTATGTTACATTTTAGTGATGATGATAATACTACTGGTTTGTTACAAGTTGAAAAGGAACAACCAGCTAAATGTAGTAAGGAACAAGAAGATGAGCTTTGGCAATTATACTTTGATGGATCATCTTGTAAAGAACGTACTGGAGCAAGCGTTCTTCTCATATCTCCTGGTGGTGAAACAGTAAAGATGATGTATAAATTAGAATTTATTACTACCAATAATACTGCTGAATATGAAGCTTTGATGTTAGGTTTGAAGGCTGCTAAATATTTAGGCATTCAGCAGATTTCTGTATATGGCGACTCCGATTTGGTTGTTCAGCAGGTGAGGAACAACTATCAAGTGAAACAAGATTTGCTGAAAGTCTACCGAAATGAGGTATGGGATATCATTGACAATTATTTTGTATCTTTTAACATTACCTATATTCCTAGGGACCATAATCATACTGTTGATTCATTGGCCTTAGCAGCTACACATTTTAGAATTCCCAAAACCACACAGTTGAAGTATCCTATTGAGGTTAGGTACAAACCTTCTGTACCTGATAATGTAAAGCAGTGGAGAGTGTTTGAAGATGACATTGAAATTAAAATATTTTTGGAGCTTACAGATGAGTTCTCTAATTCTCTGATTGATCAAGAAGAAGTTGATGAGGATGAAGATGTTGAAGAGATTACTAAAAATGAAATTGCTGGCCACAAGATTATTGAACTAAAAGGTAATTTCATCCCAAAATGTTTGGTGCCTTTAGAAATGATATTTTCAAAAGATGATACACCTTTAAAACCTGTTGTACAATCTTCAGAAGAGAATGTGGTGGATTGTAATATTGGTACTGCAGAACATCCCAGAATGGTGAAGATTTCAAAAGCATTCATAGAAGAACAGAGAAACAGGTACATTAAGTTGTTAAAGGAGCATGTTGATGTATTTGCATGGTCTTATGAAGAATTGAGAACATATGATACTGGGATTATACAACATAAAGTACCTTTAAAACCGAATGTTAAACCTTTTCGACAGAAATTTAGGAGGATAAATATAGCTTTGTTTCCTGTTATTGAAAAAGAAGTGAAGAAGTTATTAGATGCCAAGATCATTGTTCCTCTTAGGTATTCTTCATGTGTTGCAAATTAAGTTCCTGTCAGGAAGAAAAATGGATAAATCAGACTGTGTGTGGACTTTAGAAATCTGAATAGGTCTTCATTGAAGGATAATTATCCTCTGCCTAAAATAGAACAAATAATGCAGAAGGTTGTTGGGGCACAAAGGATTTCTATGGTTGATGGCTTTTCAGGATATAATCAAATTGATATGCATCCTGATGATAAGGAAAAAACAGCTTTTACTACTCCCTGGGGAACTTTCATGTATGATAAAATGCCTTTTGGTTTAATGAATGCTGGAGCAACTTTTCAAAGAGCTATGGATATAGCCTTTGTTGGGGAAAGAGACAAGTTTGTAGTGATTTTCTTAGATGATATTACTGTCTTTTCACAATCATATGATGGACATCTAAAACATTTGAAACAAACTTTTCTAAAATGCAAAAAATATGGTTTATCCTTGAATCCAAAGAAGTCACACTTTGTTGTACAGGAAGGTAAATTATTGGGTCATTTAGTTTCAGCTGATGGTATAAGGATTGACCCAGAAAGGGTGAAAGCAATACTGAAGATAAGTCTGCTAAGGAGTAAAAAAGATGTCTAATCTTTCATTGGTAAAATCAACTTTCTACGTTGGTTTATACCAAATTTTGCTGAGACTATCAAACAGATTACAGCCATGCTGAAGAAGGAACAAGAATTCAAGTGGACTACAGAAGCAAAGAACTCATTTGAAAAAATTAAGATGGCTCTTACCGAAGCTCCAGTATTAGTAAGTCCAGATTTTACAAAGGAATTTCTAACCTTTTCCTTTGCATCTGAAGATACATTGGCTGCTGTTTTGTTATAGAAGAATAAGGATGGTCTTGAACAGCCTATTGCATTCTTCAGCAAAACTCTCAAAGATTCTGAACTAAAATACAGCATCTTAGAAAAATAGGCTTACTCTTTGGTAAAAGCTTTGAAATTTTTCAGAATCTATGTTTTGCATTCCAAAGTTATTGCATATGTGCCTAATGCTGCTATAAAAGATGTTTTGACACAGCTTGACAGTGAGGGAAAAAGAGGCAAGTGGATTGCTAAAATCATGGAGTATGATGTAGATATCAGACCTACCAAACTAGTAAAGGGACAAGGTTTAGCTAAGTTGTTAGCTGAATCAAATTGCCAAGCTTTAGGATTGCATTTTATGGTAGAGGAGCCAACACAAGAAGAAAATCAAGCAGAGTTGGAGAAAGAGAAGATTATGGATTTCTATTCAGCATCCACATGGTATGCAGACATTGTATATTTTCTGTTGTATTTGCAATGTCTTGAACACTTAGATAAAAAATCTGCTAGGTCTTTGAAGCTAAAAACTACTAAGTACTGTTTGGTAGAGCAGCAGCTATTTTGGAAGGATCCAGGGGGTATTCTACTCAGATGCTTAGATAAACCTGAAATTGAAGGAGTGATTTCTGAATCTCATGGGGGTGCTTGTGGAGGTCATAAGTATTGGAAGGCAATAGCATACAAAATCCTAAGAGCTGGATACTATTGGCCCTCTTTATTTTCAGATGTATATCAGCAGGTAAGAGCATGCATCCCTTGTCAGAAATTTGCTGGTAAAAAAAAGTTGTTGTTATTACCTTTAAAACCAATTGCCGTAAGTGCCCATTTTCAGCAGTGGGGACTGGACTTTATAGGAGAAATAAATCCATCTTCCTCGGGACAACATAAGTGGATTTTGACTACAACAGATTTCTTTACTAAGTGGGTGGAAGCTATTCCCACAAGGAATGCCACAGATAAGGTGATTATAAATTTTATTGAAGAAAATATTCTCAATAGATTTGGATGTCCACTGAGAATATTAACAGATAATGCAAAAGCTTTTAAGTCTAAGGCTATGGAGGTATTTTGTGAAAAGAATGGAATCCAGTTGAAACATTCAACTCCTTACTATCCTCAAGGTAATGGTTTAGCTGAGTCTTCAAATAAGAATATGATTCAGAGTATCAGGAAATTACTGAAGCATAAAAAATATCATGGGATTCTATGCTAAAGTATGCATTATGGGCTAACATAATAACAGTCAAACAAGCAATTGGAACTTCTCCTTTCCAATTAGTGTATGGTACAGATGCAGTTTTTCCTGTGCAGTTGGGTATCCCAGTGATGAAGTTTTTTCAAGATTGTCAGGAAGAACCTAATGATATGCAGAGAAGGATTTATGCAATGATAGAGTTGCAGCAGAATAGAGAAAAAGTGGAAGAAAAGGCACAGTTATACAGATTGAAGATTAAATAAAGATTTGACAGGAAGATCAAAGATAATACTTTTTCAATAGGAGACATGGTTCTGAGATGGGATGCTAGGAAAGAGCAAAAAGGGAAACATGGCAAATTTGATAACCTATGGTTTGGCCCTTTCGTAGTATCTAAGTTTTTGGAAAACAATACTTTTGTTCTACAGACTTTGGAGGGTGAGGAATTGTCAAGTCCAGTTAATGGATGATTCCTCAAGCATTTCTACAGTTTTTGAAGTGAATTTTAGTTTTCATTGTATATATCGGTGTGAGTAAAACACAATAAGGACTCCATAACCCAATGGAAATTTTGTAGATTAGCAGGTAGTAGTACAGAAGGCACTGGTCTACAGGTTCTTGAAGCCTCACAAGGAGGACTTCATCCCGCAGCAGGAGCCAGATGTTAGGTCATGATTTTTTCTTCCTTAGTTTCATGCTTTTATTTATGTTTTTGAACCTTGCTATTATTTTTTGTTTCTAGAAAGTTTTGTTTATAAATATAATTTTGATTTCAAACTTTTAATTTTCATGATTTTTTATTTTTAAGCTTGTTTTTATAAATTTTGCTTTGATTTCATTTTTGAGGGGGTTTATAAGGCATATATGGATTAAATAGTTTTATAAATAACACTAAGGTCAAGATTAAACCCATAAACCAAGTTTTAATCCTTATTATTGGCCTAATAATATGAAATTATCTGATTGGACTTTCTTGTAGCACAAGAGCAAAATAGATACACTAGAGCGCTACAAGAAAATTGCGAATGCTAAAATCATCATTTTTTTTAGTCCGATTTTTCAGGTGTTTTATCTCTGAGGTGTCAATCATATCATTTGATGCATTTGATATGTGTCCTGCATAGTTTTATCATTGAAATAGGTGAATGATCATCATAAGAGGTAGACCGTGGCGATTGCATGCAGAGCAAGTTAAATGATGATAGTGAGTAGAATGAGACAAAGTTTTTTAGGAGTATGTTCCTTATCTGAAGGACACGGAGGATATTGAAGGTCATGCTGAGAAGACACTGCTGAGAAATCGGGATTTTTCAACTGAATGAGGAATTAGGGATTTTCAGCAGCGACTGTTTGAAGTGGTCTGGACGGTTAGAGATAGGTGGAACATGAAATTCGACACTTAACCATTGAAATAACTGCATTCTAGCGCTCGTATTGGTCTTCTAAACAGGTAGCCCGCGTGTCATTACTAGGGTTTTCTTAATTTGGGGCTTTTCTGATGAAATCCTTAATGATAAAATTCGAAGGAAGAATATGAGTTTTTTCACCTAATACACTGTAAATGATGAATTATTAACAAATAGATTCAAAGTATTCATCATTTAAAACAGTAAAATTCAAAGCAAAACTTGTTGGAGTTCCCTGAACTGTGTGATTATGTCAGACTATTGTGATTTGGCACAAAGGATTTCTGAACTGTGTGTTAGGTCAGACTGTTGTGATTTGAAGATAGTTAGACTATGGGATATGGACAGGTGCTGTTAAACCATAGTAAATATGAAGAAAAGTGGAAGAACAAATACAGCAGAGCCCACTGACCTAAGCTGGGTGGACCATTTTCTAGAATGTGCAGAGTTATTTTCAAATGCAGGATGGTTAACATTTTTCAAAAATATTGATGGATATCATGCAGAGGTATCTCATAAATTTTCTCAGTGCTTAGATAAAGACATTGTGTCTTTTGATACTTTACAGTTCAAAATAACTAAGGAGTTGATAGCTGAGGCAACAGGCATCTTGAACGAGGGAGAATTATGGTTTAAGAAGGTTCCATTCACCTTCAATGCACAAAAGTACTTTCTTCCTGGTGTGATTGTAGATTGGGGTAAAGGTGTACCAATTCATAACTTCAAACCTGAATGGATTGAGCCCATTAAAGTCTTACAGAGTTATATTACCTGTGAGGGTAGATATGATTTTGTTTTCAAATACCACTTTATATTTCTTCAGCATCTTAGTGATGAATCCAAGATGAACTTACCCTTCTTCTTTATGAAAAGTCTGCAAAAGATGTCATGCAGAGTTAAGGAGCACCAAAATCATACAAAGCAGTCTATTTTACATCATGGACTCATCAAGCTTATCATAAACATTGTTTTGCAGAGTAGGGGAAAGACTTGGGAGTATTTCATTTTCTGGTCAGGTTTTCAAAATGATCAAGAGGGACAGTCTCACAAAAGACAAGCTGATAAAGGGCAGACTTTGATTAGAAATCTCAAGCAAAAGGTAAAGGTCAAGGATGAAGACAAGGTTAAATTAGAGGAAGTTTCAGACCATGCAAATGAAAACTTTGAATTTAAACAGCAACTTAATGACAATGAGAGCAAGAATTTACAGTCATATATTAAGGAAGCCGATCCTGTTGAAAATGTTGTACCTGCAGAGACAATTTCAGATGAAAAAGAGGATATTGAAGTGCAAAGACAAAGTCCTATCACAGTTCTATCAGAAGATGAGAAATGCCTATTTGACGATGATAAAGTTCATGTTACTGATGCAACTAGGGTTTGTACTAAGCAGGAATTTCACAGCCATGGTGATGAGGTAGCACTGTCAAAAAGAAAGAAAATAAAAGTTGTTGAGTTTGCCTCAGTTATTCATCAGGGTAAGACTATCAAAATGTTGGGGGAGATTTCTACTGTTTGGAGACCTAAAACCAGACCTAGAAATAAACTCAGACTAAACATGAAAAAGTTGTTGAATCCTAAATTGAATAAAGAAAGAGTGACAGTGATAGATGATTCTTCATCTGAGGAAAAATTGAATGATTATAAAGATGACAGTAAGGGTAAAAGACCAATTGAATCAAAAAGAGAGTTTGTCCTGACTGATACCAAGATATCTGATATATTTCTGGAGGTATGAAGTTAGATGTTGCAGGAACAGCAAGAAGGTGAAATAAATAGTTCTTACTCAGAGAAGAAGGTGATCATTGAAGAAAAAGTTCCATGTAAAGCTGAGAGTGAAGAACACCTAGGGTTTCCTAGAACACCTACAGAATTATTGTAAGAAGATGAGGAAATTTATAGGAGATTGAATATTCCATGGCTTCCAAATGAGATGCAAACCACAGCAGGAAATAAAAGCTTTGATTCAGAAAAAGAAAATCTTTAGAGAAGTATAAAGCAATACAGGGACTAGATTGAGTATATGCAGGAGGCAAATGATGGGCTGGTTACAGCAAATAGGAATCTTAGGGAAGATCTGGAAGAAGTAAACAGCCATTATCAGGAGCTAATCACAGTTTCAAGAGAAGCATTGAAAAGGAAAAGGAAAATAGAAAGTCAATTCACAATGTTAAAACAAACCATCCAGGACTTGCAACAGCACAATGAAGAGTTAACAGGGAAGATTGCATCTATGGAGATAGATCAGTTGAAGGCAAGAAGAAAATCTCAAGCACTGGAAGGAATAGCTTTATTGGCTGAAGTAGCTAAAGATTTATGAAAGTTAGTTTTTAGTTAAGATTAAAAGCTATGTTATTTTTTGTAAAAGGTTGTATTGAACTATTCTATAGGTAGCTTTAAAAAACAGTTATAATTCAATTATCTAACTGATTTTGAAAGCAAGATAAATGTAAGTCTGAAAGAGGACAAGGGGTTCGATTTTTTTTGCTGGCAAGAGGAGGTCATTAGACTTGTTTATGAGCTAAGTAAAGACTCTTATGTGTATTTTGAGGACTGAATTATGAAATATATGCTCTATATGCCCTTCAGTTTATTCTCTGGCTTCATTTATAACTTGTTTTAGTTACTCAGCTGGTAATTTCATTCCTTGTTTAATTTTTTTATACTTGGAATGCTTGCCATCTGTGGGTGAATCTCAGTATTGTTTCCTGTTGGATTATGGTTTTTATGTTATGCATATCAGCCCTTCTATACTCATGATTTAGTGTTTATTTGGATTTATGAATGTATGCCCTCTTGTCTTCAAACTGCTCAACCAAAAAACCTTAAAAACCCTAAAAACCCTATTTTTCTTTATTGAGATTGTGTTGGCTTGTTCTCTTGTAGTCTAGGAACAATTTCTGGCACTAACACTTTACTCCCCATATAATGCAATATATAGTACAATCCTATGATAACCACATTTAACAACCTGCATAACTAATCATATGTTACTTAATCTGATGAATACATCCCAATAATGAAAAGGTGGTTTAAAACATAATCATTGGGAGCATTATTTTTAACAATACCCCTTTAATCATAAGTTCATACAAGTGTACCAGATAGGAAAGAAATACTAGTGCAAACATTGATAAGATATCCACTCTTCGACATGATACTCATGCTCTGAAGACCTCATGAGTGTCAATGAATATCGATCCAAAAAATCCCCCTAAAAGTGTATGCCAAAAACTAAATTTGGAAAACACACTGCAACAAATGAACTAGATATATTGAAAGTGTTCACTAATGTGAACCAAAAACCAATGAGAGAAAACCCTAATGAGAAGTGAACTTGATACAAGTCCAACAAATCCCAAATCTTGAAAATGCTTGGCAATCCAATGTGCCAAGTGAAAATGCAGAAGAATCATCTATCATATACAAGGTCAAAATATGATCCATGTGAAGTCTAAAGACTACGAAGTGAACAAATGTGTTCAAAAAAATTCTCTAAAATACCCACATAAAAAATATCATTGATTTAATTGATAGAACAAAAAAATGTCTATCAACATCTCAATCTTATATTCTCAAAAAACCTATGTATGAAATCCCATGAATGATTTAATAATGATATAATATAAGCATACTAAAAATTTATTGAGAAGAAAACCAAGTCGATTTTTGCTACTACTCCAAATCCTGAAACCAAACCATTAATCAAAGTGTCAAAAAAATCATGCAAGTCACAAATTTGCATGTTATTGAATCCTCAAATGCCAAAATGTATAAAACCATCCAACCATCTAATCATACACAAAATCCTGATGATGATGATGATGAAGATGAAGATGGTGACGACGATGATGATGATGATGATGGTGATGATGATGATGAGGAAGATGATGATGAAGATTACAATGATGATGATGATGACATGATGAAGAATGTGACGAGCTCGCCAAACCATCGACGCCAAACGTCGTCGATCTTTCTAGGTATCTGCATTGTAAATCATACGTACAATGATGATAATGATGATGATGATGATGATGATTATGATGATGATTATGAAGATGGTGATCACAATGTTGATGTCCTATGAAATGATGAAGATGATGATCGAATGATGATGATGACGATGATGATGATGCTTGGTTCTGGAAAACCTCCCATGCCGTCAATGCATGGGTCTAGTATAACCATGTCAAATTTCAGACCAACCCGGCACAAATTTAAAAAAATTCAACATTGACCCCACGTAGCACATTAATTAATCTATAGGTATGGTTTTTGCTGATCGAATTGTTAGTGTCAGTCATGTTTGATTATGACGATGACGATGATGATGACGATGATGATGATGATGACTATGATGATAATGATGATGATGATGACAATGATGATGATGATGATGACGACGACGAAAACGACGACGACGATGATGATGATGATAATGATTATGGTAATGGTGATGACGATGATGATGTCCTATGATATGATGAATATGATGATGAAGAATGCGACGAGCTCTCCAAACGACCAATGTCAAACGTCGTGGTAAATAAGTGTTGAAAATTATTCCTAAATCTAAAAGGTTTAAAAAATTAATAATGTAGAAAATATATTAAAAGTATACTCTATAATAAAATTAATAACCGAAACAAACTCTCAAATTTTTTTATTTACTAACTCTAAATTATAAGTCAGTAATACAATTACTTTCAACACAAACTTCTAAAATTATTGATTCTTAATGACCCAACTCAATTTGATCTTTTATGGTAAATTTAAATTTAAATTTATATCAATGTAAATTCAATTATAGATTATATGAGAATTATAACTCTAAATTTTATTTTATGTAAATTTAAATTTAAATTTATATCAATGTAAATTTCCTTATAAATTAGATGAGAATTTTAAATTTAATTTTTTATTTACATAGTGTACTTAATAACCAACTCAATTTGTTTTTTAATGGTAAATTTAAATTTAGAATAATGTAAATTTTTTTAATTATAAATTATTATATAATTTTATGACTTTAAAATAATCTATCTATCGTCAAAACTTTTTTTTACAATTATATTATATAATTTGAAATTTTAATTTAAAAAATTAATTCAATTATAAGTTAGATATAATATAATTTGAAATTTGAATTAAAAATAATAATTCAATTATAATGACGACGATGATGATGATGATGAAGATGGTGATGACGATGAAGATGACTATGAAGATGACGATGAGGATGAGGATGATGAGGATGAAGATGATGAACATGATGATGCTGATAATGAAGATGGAAATGATGATGATGATGATGATGATGAAGAAGAAGTTGATGGTGATGAAGATGTTGATGAAGAAGAGGGTGATGATGAAGATGATGATGATGATGATGATGACGACGATAATGAAGATGGTGATGACGATGATGATGTCCTATGACATGATTAAGATGATGATGATGAATGTGACGAGCTCGCTAGACGACCCACGCCATATGTCGTCAATCTTTCTAGGTATCTGCATTGAAAATCATACGTACAATGATGATGATGATGATGGTGATCGTGATCACAATGTTGATGTCTTATGAAATGATGAAGATGATGATCGAATGATGATGATGATGATGATGATTACGATGATGTTAGTTATGTGGACGATGACGACGATGATCATGATGATGTTTGAGTCTGGAAACCCTCCCACACCGTCAAAGCATGGGTCTAGCTAACCATGCCAAATTTCAGACCAAGCCAACACATATTTAAAAAATTTCAACATTGGCCCCATGTAGCACATTACTTAATCTATAGGTATGGTGTTTGTTTCTCGAATTGTTAGTTTCAGTCATGTTTGGCAATGAAGATGGCGATGATAATGACGATGACGATGGTCACTGATGATGAATATGACGATAATGATGATGATGATGATGATCACAATGGTGACGACGAAGATGATGATGATGATGATGATGGTGATGGTGATGGTGATGATGATGGTGATCACAATGTTGATTTCCGATGAAATGATGAAGATGATGATCGAATGATGAAGATGATGATGATGATGATGATGATGATGATGATGATGATGATGATGATAACGATGATGATGATGATGATGATGATGATGATGATGATGATGATGAAGATGGTGATGGTGATGACAATGATGATGACGATGATGATGGTGATGATGATGATGACGATGGTGATGATGAAGATGATGATGATGATGCTGATGATGATGAATATGATGATGGTGATGGTGATCACAATGTTGATGTCGTATGAAATGATGAAGATGACGATCGAATGATGATGATGATGACGATGACAATGATGATGATGATGACAATGCCGATGAATATGGTGATGACGATGAAGATGACGATGATGATCATGATGATGATCACGATGGTGATGACGAAGATGATGATGAAAACAATGATGATGATGATGATTATGGTGATCACGATGTTGATGTCCTATGAAATGATGAAGATGGTGATCGAATGATGATGACAATTATGATTATGATGATGATGATGATGATGATGACGATGACGATGATGATGAAGATGAAGATGAATATCGCGATGATTATGATGACGATGATGATCACGATGGTGTTGACAAAGATGATGGTGGTGGTGGTGATCACGATGTTGATGTCCTATGAAATGATGAAGATAATGATCAAATGATGATGATGATGATGATAATGATGATGATGAAGATGACGATGATGATGATGATGAAGATGAAGATGGTGATGATGATGAAGATGATGATGACAATGATGATCACGATGGTGATGACGAAGATGATGATGATGATGATGATGATGATGATGATGATGAAGATGATGATGATGATGGTGATCACAATGTTGATTTCCTATGAAATGATGAAGATGATGATCGAATGATGATGACGATGATGATGACGATGACGATGACAATGAATATGAAGATAGTGATCATGATGAAGATGATGATGATGATCACAATGGTGATGATGAAGATGATGATGATGGTGGTGGTGGTGGTGGTGGTGGTGGTCACGATGTTGATGTCCTATGAAATAATGAATATGGTGATCAAATGATGATGATGATGACGATGACGATGATGATGATGATGAAGATGATGATGACGAAGACGATGATGATGAAGATGAAGATGGTGATGATGATGAAGATGATGATGATGATGATGATGATGATGACGATGATGATGATGGTGGTGATGGTGGTGATGACGAAGATGATGATGATGGTGATGGTGGTGGTGGTGGTGGTGGTGGTGATCATGATGTTGATGTCCTATGAAATGATGAAGATGATTATTGAATGGTGATGACAATGACGATGATGATGACAATGACGATGACGACGATGATGATGATGGTGATGAAGATGAAGATGGTGATGATGATGAAGATGACAATGATGATGACATTGATGATGACGATGGTGATGATGAAGATGATGGTGATGAGGATGATGAGGATGATGAGGATGTTGATGATGATAGTGGTCACGATGTTGATGTCCTATGAAATGATGAATATGATGATCGAATGATGATAACGATAACGATGATGATGATGATGATGATGATGACGACGACGATGATGATGAAGATGTTAGTCCTGTCAAATCTAACCATGCAACCAAATTTTAGTCCAAGGAAAATTTAAACGTACCAATAAAATTCAATATTTCTATCAAAATATATATAGTAGATATACTGCTACATACCAACTCATACATTTCAATGGAATAGTTCATCATCTTTTTCATCCAAGTCATCATATGTATCATCTAATCCCGATTCAGCATTGTAAGGATTGGTCATATCATCATCGTCATCTGTGTTAATTACGATCATCATTTTATCGTCGATATCATCTTCATAGACATTGTCTGCTACATCATCTGATTCAACTAATTCTTCGACATCTTCTTCTGGAACATGATCATCATACTCATGTTGATTATGATCTTCAACATCATCTTCTTCTTCGAGACCCTCTTCATTACCTTCCTTTAGGTTATACTTTATCGACTTTCCACTTGGATCGTGTCTCACAACAAATGACCAACCCGCTTTACCTGGAGGCTCAGATTAAAATACATGTTCACATTGGCTTGGAATAACATAGGGCTTCATTCCTTGCTCAAACAACCTTGTATTTACCATGGTAAATCCATTATCATGTTCAGTAATAGTTCTATTGGGATCACATTGATTCAATCGTAACCTGTACCATTTGACAACGAATAGAACTACCTTGAAGGTGTTAAATTCACACCGAAGAATATCTTCCAGATACCCAAAGTATCGATTTTTTGATATTTCTAGATGTCTATCACTTCTAGAGGAATTGTTGGTCACCTCTAAGACTGCATATATCCCACAATCTAATGTTTTCTTCGTTTCATCCAACTTTTTGTTGTGATATCTACGGCCATTGCACACCATAGCCTTATGGCGTTTTACCTACAACAAGCCATACACTAAAATATTACATAATGATTCAATATTTATAATTAAGTGCATGTTTATGCCATACATTGAAAAAATCAACGTGTAGATAGATATGCAATTTGCAAAAAAAAATAGCAGGGTTGACTAATATGCTTATTTGCTTATCTTTCAAACCATATGCTAAATTTATTTCTCTTTGTGTAAGATTGGTATCTCCATTGCGATGTGTTGCTTTAACCAATGAAGCCACACCTTCCCATGATATTCCATGACCAGATTGTTCACATCGTTCAATCCATACCTTCATCTAGTCAATATTGTTTGCGATGTATAAATGAATTGCATCCCACTCTCAGCTAACTACTTGATAACAATAAAAATTAAAATTCAATACAAATGTAAATTATCTTAACAAACTACACACTCTTAATTGATGCAATATATTGAATATAAAAATAGAATATGTATGATATAGATACATAAAAATCAACAGTCAAATGTATTATATTAATTAATATCCACTAGCTAATAATTACCTTTCACCTTTCTCGATCTACCTTTCCCCTTCAGGTACTCCCTTTCAAAATTGCTATTGGAGTCCATATCACAAATGTGACGTAAATTGAGCTTTGACGCTAAATTAGGAAGATATTCACTAATATACAACATGTTTTGGTATATCGTATATCCCTCCATCATAGAACCCTCATCACGTGCTCGTTGTCTAACCAAACCCTTCATAAATTTCAAGTTCCTCTCAACCATCCACGTGGACCTTGAGTGCACATGTCCACACAATTCAATCTCCCCAACTTGGTGTATGAGGTAGTGTTCCTATGCATTAAAAATGTCGAAGGTATATGCTTCTGCATTTCACACATGAGATGGGGAATTTCTCTCCTCTAATACTTTATATCTTCTTTATGGATTTATTTAGATGGAAACCATCTACAAGTGACGCAAACCAATAACGAGATTTAACAAAAAAATATTATATTACATAACATGAATGAGTGCACAAAAAATATAAGTTCTACGATGAATTAAACATATACTGAGCACATGCAAAAAATCGCTACTTTCCTCATGTATTTCTAAAGATTATATATAACTTGTTTGACATTGTTGTCAAATTTATCTCGGAGAGAGAGAGGTAGAACATACTGTAACAATATACAAACAACATCATTTTTTAAACAAAGAGTAGACGAACAAAATAACAGCAATATGCACTGGAATAAAAAAAACAATAATTATATGGATGCCATAATAATTACCTTCATGAAGACATGCCAATCATGCGTTTTCACCCCCGCAAAATCACCTTTCTTTGTTATGATATTCTTCATGTTCACACAAAATCCTGTGGGAAATTTAATTTTTCTCATGACTTATTTTACAAAATTACTCTTTTGCTCCGTTAACGTCCATGGAAGTGATTTTAAATTAATTTGGTCTCCGTTGCTATGAAATTGAATGACGTCTTTCATTGCATGGTTTCCTTCTTGAATGTCTTTGCAAATTTTAATAATTTTTTCTTTGTCGCTCCTTAGATCCAATATTCTCCATAATGTTTCAGTCACATGCTTTCTGATATGCATTGTATCAAACATATGAGTAATTTGTAGGTGCTCATAGTAGGGCCCCCTGTTGAATTGTTTAGGATAAATTTCCATTCCTCATGGAAGCCCATTAATGCCTTCATGATCACGACGGACATCATGGAACGTAGTTTATAAAGAAATTATAGAAATCAATTTTAATTACAGTAAACAACAAACAATAAACAAAATACATAACATTTCATATACGATGATTCATACACACCAGCTTGACCATTTATATTATATTGCAACTCCCATGGGTGAGGTGTCATTCTCTATAGTTTTAATGCAATCTCTTTCTTCCAATTGAATGGAATTTTTTCATTTTTTTGATACCTGTGATTCTTAGAGAGGAAGTGAGGCCTATACTCATCAAACACCTCCTTTCTTAATTTTTTTGAGCGATGAGATTTGATATTAGGACCACAAACTAGACATGCAAATTTTCCCAATGTCTGAAGAACTACATAAAGAGATGGAATATATATGTCAACTATAATTTAAATATAAAATGAATGGAATATTTTAAAAATCATGCGTGCATAGTACTATATTAACTAATTCATAAAATTAAATGTAATTAAAGTGAAACTTAAAAATACAAACCACAAAAATGGGTTAACCCTGGGGAATCGTGTATTGTCCATACAAGCATTGCATGGAATATTTTAAAAATGAATGGAATATTTTAAAAATCATGCATGCATAGTACTATATTAACTAATTCATAAAATTAAATGTAATTAAAGTGAAACTTAAAAATACAAACCACAAAAATGGGTTAACCCTGGGGAATCGTGTATTGTCCATACAAGCATTGCATGTAATTGAAATTGCCTTTGTTGTATTGGTCTAGATATGTCACACATAGTGATTTCATTTCATAAATTTAGTAGCTCATCTATAAGAGGTTCGATATATACATTCATATCTTTAACTTGGTACTTACTTGATTGATTTGAACATATAAAATATATAATTATGAGTACCATTTAGATATATAAACCATGCACAAGAGAAAAATAAAAAATATATATATGACATTAGGAAACAAAATACGACAAATGAGATGCCACGGCTACATTAAAAATAAAATAGTTGTAGACAAAATATATATATGGAATAATCATCGATAGCATTATGTGCTCCCTCTTTATTGACAACCATGGAGGAATGCTATTGTTGATAAAAAAAATAATATACATCGTGTAAACGGATCTCATCTCTGCAAATGGATTGACACCATCTACTTCCAAAGAAATCCTAAGATTACTGGGTTCTTCTTTAAAGTGAGGCCACTTTTCCTTCATATCTCTAAATGCGAAACCATATGCAGGAATTCGAATAACATCATATTGAATTATGTCCCTTACATGGTAATCCATAAATTACACTATGGTTTTGCACCTAAACAGTCGTTGCAAACGTGTAATAATAAGAATATAATGAAGAGCCTTGCAAGGCACCTTTTTTGTTACTTTATCTGTTCGATATCTACTGATATGGCCTTCCAGACATTCTGTTGGAAATTCATGTTGATTATATAAATAACATGGTCATTGGGGCATGCATGAATTGCTTCATAATTCATTCCAATTTCTTTCATGATAGCAAATAAATCTCGATATGTGCAAGGTAAATATTTTATGGTGGTAACAAAAATTCAACTATCAAGCTACAACAAATTAAAATAAAAAACTATTTTATATAATATAAAAGTAGTATTAATGAAACACATTTCATTAATATTAATTAATTATGAATTAACAATACAATTATTAGAGGCACAAAGATAACCTTTATCACAATCATATATATGTGATGGATTAACATACCTTAACATCTGTGTGATTGATATGTTTGAAAGACCATTCATAACCTTCAAGTTCATTATCAACAATATAGGAGAGTGAACATTTTTGTTGGATCCTTCATAAAGGGGTTCGTATTCCTTCTCAAGAAGAGGTGAATCATGAACATAATCAAAGTCATCAATATTTTGATGATGATGATGATGATCATCATCATCATCCATTCTAACATTAAATGAATATGGATCAATATATTTGTACCATCATCTTCAACTGCATTATCAGTATGATCATCAGGATTCAATAGGATCATTAACTTGTTCTCCATTACTTGTAGCCCCATGTTCCTCCGATACTTGTTATGAAATCACTTCCTCTGGACGATATGCCATAGGATGTATTTCCTTTATAATTACATGAATACATCAATAGATATAAGTTAATATAAGAAATATTAAAATAATACATACATTTACCAAAGAGAAAATAAATAAATAAATTTATAATGCTAAACTTACAAATGGACGATATTCATTCCCCCCCTCAGCATGTCCATGTTCCCTACAATGTTTTCTAGTTGTTGTAATCAATATTCTTCTCCTCTTAAAGCCCTGCATTGACAACTTGGAAAATAACATTTCTCATCACCCCTTCTTTCCGTCCCATCCCACAGTCTAATAATAAATTGTCGATTTTGTTCGTTTGGATCAGGAATATTGCTATTTGACATTTTTTCACAAAAATATTGAATGAATACTATCAACGATCTTAAAAAATCAAGTTCCACACATCACTATTTCCGCAAACGACTGTTTTTCGAAGAATAAAATAATTTCTGCAACTCGTCTATCAAAGAATAAAATGATATCCACAAACCTTCTGTCGAAGAATAAAATAATTTTGCAAACCATCCATCGAAGAATAAAATAATTCCTCAAACCGTCTGTCGAGGAATAAAATAATTTTCGCAAATCCTGCGTCGCTTCTATAGAAAACATGTCGGAATTTTTTTGTAATTTATATATTTTCAAATTCAACATTCGTCAGATAACCAATGATATGGATCCTAGTTACCGTTGGAAAAAGCCTAGTTACCGTTGCAAAAAAATATGTCAAATACGTCGCAAATCCAACGAAATGGTGTCGCATATCTGACGGCTATGGTGTCGAAAATACGACAACTGTGGTGTCGAAAATAGGATGATTATGGTGTTGAAGCTTTAACAATAGAAATTTAAGTCAGAAACTTGACAACTAATTCTATCATTTTAAAAAGATCAAATTTCATAATTTAAAATTGAAACCCAACAAAACAGTACTTTTCATTGGATGTCGTCGGATTTTGTCAACGGATTTTAGGTTCAATTCTTGTTTTGCATAATAAGACGTTAGTCACGAAAATTAAGAAGTTGAAAAATAGTAAGAAGGTAGAAAACTCTACAAAAGACATTGAAGGAAAACTTCTACACAAGAAAGAAGAAAATAGTTGCATCAGAAATCATAACAAAGATATTAAACAACTTAAGAATAATAAAGATGACAGAAATTCACAAGTAGAATTTATTAACTTTCAAAGTGACAACATGCAGTTAGCAAACAAGCTGGAAAAGATACATAAGGAAACATTAAAACCTCCAGGGATGAAAATACAACTTCCAACTCAGATCAATGCTCAAAAAATTATGCTCATAAAAGAAAATGGCATTGTGAAAATTCTCTATCGACACCCTAGTCATAAAAACCGATATCCAAAAAAGGGGGAAATCTTAAAAGATAATGATACTAATGTGATCAATTCTCCCAATATCATATCAGTAGGGAATCCCAACAACCAACAAAAAATCAATTTGGGATGCATTGATCCATCAACATATCGAAAGTTATGCTCTACAATTAGAAGTTTGTATCGACATGTTTCATCAGCTACGATGTGACAACATTATAAGGTTTTGAGGACAAAGCCTTTCTAAGAGAGAGGCAATGTGATATAAAAATTATATAAAATACCATAAATTAATAATATTAAATGTTAATGTTAATTATTAATATTAATATAAATTAATATTATTAATTATTAATTATTACCTAAGAAATAATTAATTAAATAATTATGAAAATTCAAAATACATCATTTATATTCAAAGGCATGGAATGGCTTATAAATCCCAAAGCAATGTAATTGTAAAATATCATCTTTTATCTTTTATCATTTACATTATACTTCAATCCTGGAATATTTATCTTATTTACATTGGGTTTTCCCATAAGAAAACAGTTCTTTACTGTTTCAGAATTCTACTTGAAGAAGAATATTGGGATGAAGAAGAAGAAATGGTTTTCAATGTAACACAACCCACCACCTAGGTTTACAGCATGGAAGCCAAGATCAAGATATTACACATTTCCTAGATAAGCACTTGAACTCAGAAGATGAAGAAGCAGAACATGATCTTTGTGATTATGACTTGGGTATTGATATAGAGAAATAATTGCATAAGGTCATGCAAAATGTACCCCTAAGTGAATTAGTAAAGTTACCAATAGTCAAAGATCAAGTTCAGCAATTTTTCAATAATATACCAGTAGCAAATGTTCCCAACATTGCTTATGAGTCTTGCCACATTTAGAGTGTTAGAGGTAGGGAGTGTTGTTTCCTTTCACACACCTAGGGGGGAACATGGCCAAAATATTCAATCCACTCGATGTGTCCTTGGGGGAAATTCTCGAGTCAAGGCTGTCACCTTGTTATTGACTCCTCCATTTAGGCAAACTCCTAATGAAGCCAATGGGGGAAGACCATATTTAGTTGTTAAGGTTGTTAAGGCTTAGTGATGACGATTTAGTTGTTTAAGAATTTTGATAAAAAAAATAAACAATTGAACAATATATTGCAACCAAAATAATTAAAACACAACATATAGATTAACACGTGATATGTAAAGCACACAGAAGCATATGATTGTAAAATGTAAAACCGGTTCCATTGGAGTCCAAAAATAAAGAGTGTTGTTGTATTGCCGAAAGAAATTGTGTTGCAAGTTCTCTTGGTCAATTTTAAATTAATATGGGGAGGAGTGAATTGATTTAGGGGGAAGGTAACTTCAATTATACCCGAAGGTACGAGAAGTATATCCAAAACCCTTATCCGATCCAGATCCCCGCAAGGAATATGTGGGTCGATTGGAGTCTCTAAGATGTGTTCAACACTACACCAACAAGGTTGTAGCCTAACAGTGTCTCAAGGTCACTACCCAGTTATTCTCACTTCCTTTGTGGATTTTTCCACCGCAATGGATCAAATTGAGGCATTGGATTTTCTCCTAGCGAGGTTAATTGAAATGTGAGAACTAATTAATCTAGTCACCCACGTTTCTTTTGATGCAGCCAACTATTCAGTTGAACCGCAACGATGCAGAGCATACAAAATAGAGTCTTGTTGATTTTAAATATTTTAAAAATTGTGTTTGTTTGTTAAAAAGGAAAAACGTAACCTCCAAGAATCTCTTTCGGTTCAAATGAACCTCAATCGGGAAAGAAAGGAGGGGTAAATTTTTAAATGAGATGTAAAAAGAAAACTAGTCAGTATGGGTTGGATGCGAAATAAAATTCCCCATTCAACGAGTCCCCAAACTCAAAATTTGGGTGAACAGATAAGGAGATCTGCCAAAAATACGATAAGAAAAAATAGTTTTTTATTTTTCCCTCCATTTGTTTACTAATTTTACCCTTATGGTTGACATCATCATCTTGAATCCTATTGGTTCTTATAAAGTGAATTTTAATGGTACAAATTTTTTTTTAGGCCCATTTTTTACCTCAAAACTACCCTAATGTATATAAAACCTTGGTTGTGAACCAAACAACAATGTCGTTGATATAGGCAATGGAAAAGACTCTCTTATATCTAGCTGGATTATAATTCTTCTCCAATTTTTTGGTCAAAGTTGTGTCCAGCGAATAAGGGCGTTGGGTAGACTCCTGCAAGGGGAAGTCCTATAATAGATGATATTAGCTCAACGTCTACTGATATTTTTTTGTCGAGCCATAGACATCCTCTGTCAAAACACGCTAGCAATTGTTTCACGCATGCATTGACTTCTGTTGTGTGACCAAAATGTGGCATGTGCGTTGACGACAACAATCAAGATTTATCCAATCATCTTTCCCACTCCATTGGGACTATCTGAATAGGTCCATCCTTATTTTCTGTGGAAGTAGTCATCTATATTTTCATCTCAAGTTCTGGGAACTTCGGAAGGTCATGGTCGATGAATCTCATTTTATGCAAGTCGGGTCTAATGTCCATCATCACCCGAGATCCTTTTGGTATCGCTAGTGTTACTAACTGATACTTTGCATTCTTTCCAATAGTAACCTTTGATGATTCTAATGGACTTGGTGGAATATAGTCACGAAACATGGATGCCAACCCTATTGCTTCATCTTCAGGTGGAGGTGTTGTCACCCTATGTTTGCGATTGGTTCCATGGCTAAACCATTTCTTTCTTGATGGGTCGACCAGGTCTGGTCCTAAAACAAATTCTGGAATCACCGGTGACTGTGAAACAACTTTTGTATGTTCTTCCATGATGGGTGTAGGTGATGGAATATCAATGCCTGATTCTTGGATAGTTCTTGTGCTCGATACGGAAATGATCATGCTCTGTAAAAATAGCTTCGGCTCAAATAGTTGCAGACAGACAATTCAGTGCAAAAGTTTCAATCATTCGGATGCAATGGAATGCCCAAGTTTCAGCACAAATATGAAATATGTTTACACATTCGATCAGTCATTCACTCACACGATCTTGCAATAAATGGAAAGGTGGCGGCAAATTCTGTTACATGGAGAAATCTTTAAAATCATTTTAAGGAAACTAGAAACCAAACCATCACTTTGATCGTCATTTCATCGGTAGTTATTTTGCATTAATGGCATATGTGACCAAAAATCACACCGCCTAAATCTCCCATTACTTCACATTAGTTTTCATCCAACTGTCATCTGTGACTAAAATCCATCATGCGACAATAATTCTTCTCCTTCGACAGACATATAGCTTGCGATAGAATACTTCTTTTGTGACAGACATAAAGTATGTGACAATTATTCTTTTGCGACAGATGTATAATCTGCAACAATAATTTTCTTTTGTGACATAAAGTCTCCTGTGCGACACACCCATGGTATGCAACAACACTCTATACTTTGCGGTGTCAATTCGTCTCTTTACAAAACACTCATAAGCTTGCAAAAAATAACACTCATAAACTTTATGACAATGATACTCATAATTTTTTTTTAATTTTTTCCTTCTCTTTTTGAACTATCAGTCGACCAAAGTGTGGCTATCCTGGTAAGTCTTTAGCCGAATTCCATTTACCAACCCCTTGAAATGTGTACCATCTAACTTCTGCAATTGCACTGCTCTCCTTTAGTGATATGAATGACAGTATACAGTGCCAACCAATGTGCCTAAAACTTGACAAGGTTCTTCAAAAATTTGTTGTCATAGAGGAGAACAATATCTCCAATATGAAACTGCTTACACTTAATATGACGGTTGTGCAAAGATTTATGTCACTCCTTCTCGACAGTTTGATGATATCCTGTGACAAATAAATATTCTTCTAGTTTTATTAGTTGCAGGAATCTTTCTTTGACATCACCAACATTAGTCATTTCAGTCATCGCAACTATCCATAGACTGGGTACAATATATATTCCATCAGCATGATAGCCTCTTATCCATAAACCAGTCAAAATGGAGTTTGTCCTATAACCTTTTTGCAAGTTGTGATATAATCCCATAATACTGCAGGTATTTTTCTGATCCCAATAATATCTTTGAACATTACATATCTTTATCAATTCATTTTCCAAAATCTTATTGAACGCTTCGACAACACCATTCGCTTGTGGATGATACGGTGTTGTCTTTCGGTGTTGAATTTGAGATTCTTTAGTTAATTCATTAATTGACTGATTGAAAACATGTGTTCCTTTATCACTTATCAAAATATTAGGGCCTCCAAATTGGGTCACTACATGGTCGAATAGAAATCTTGATGCAGTTGCAACTGTACAATCCTTTACTAGCGCTGCTTCAGCTTATCTGATCAAGAAATTTGTTGCGGTGATTATATAACGTGCACCCGTTATTTTTCTTGTGGATTAATAAGTCCCACAAAATCAAAAATCCATTTGTAAAATGTCTGTAAAGTCACTTAAGGTACTAGCGGGATCTCATCTCGCCACAAAGGTTTTCCAATTCTTTGGCAGATATCACAGTTGTGACAATAATCGTTGACGTCTACATGCAGAGTAGGACACCACAATCCAGCTTGTAATATTTTACACAATGTCATTTTTCCTACATAATGGCCTCCTACGACACCAACATGTGCTTCATTCAATACCATTGGTCTCTCATGTTCCAATACATAGTGATGAAGGATTTCATCTGGTCCCATCTTGTATAATTGTCCAGCAATCAATTAGCAGTCCGCAACTTTTACAACTAATTGTTTCTTCTGTGATTTTGGTGCATATCATGTAGTTAAGAAATGCATAATATCTCTATAATGATCATCAAACATCTTGAATACAAATAGTTGTGCATCAGGAAGACTATCGTCAAGATTACCAGGCTCTTCTCCACTTTCTAGCCTCGACAGATGGTCCAGTACTGAATTTAGTCAACCCAGCTTAATAATAAACTCAAACTAAAATTCTTGGAAGAGGAGAAACCATTGAAAAATATCCCCCCCCCCAACACTGATTTATTGACCAAATATTTCAACACAGAATGATTTGTATACATCTTGAAATGTCCTCCCAGCAAATAGTGTCGAAAATTTTAAAGAGCATATACCATAGCAAGTCCTTCTCTTTCTGTCATGGTATAGTTCTTCTTTGTCGTCAACAATTTTCTACTAGAAAATGCGACAATATGATCAATAGAAACTTCACCTAGTTTAGTACAACACCCAGCGTGGCATATGACACATCAATATGTACATGAAACTCTTTCTTCCATTATGTAAATGCTAGTATGGGTGTTGTAACCATCTTGTTTTAAAAAAAATCCAGACTCTCTTGGCATTTTTCACTCCACTGAAACTCGACATCCTTCTTCAACAATTTCTCCATAGGGGCAGTCATCTCTACATATCCTCTGATAAATTTTCGATAGTGCCCCGTATGTCCTAATGTAGTTCTTAATTGTTTCATTGTCTAAGGTGGTGGTAGGTTTACAATAATCATTATATTTACAAGATCCATTATTATTCCATCATGACAAACCACATGACCCAAAAAAATTACAAAAGGGGCACAAAAGATGCACTTCTTTAAGTTAAGGGGAATCTAGAACTGTCGACATCGTTCCAGAATCGTTCTAAGACTCTCAATAGGATATTTTATTATCCCAAATACCATCTAGTCATCAATGTAGACTTCAAAGAATTTTTGAATGAAATATTTAAAAGTAGCTACAACCATCCTAGAAAATATAGCAGGAGCATTCTTGAGACCAAAAGGCATTACCATATACTAGAAACATCCCCATTCCGTCGCAAAGGTTGTCTTGTGTCAATATTTATTTTCAATCTTGATATGATGCTAACCATAGAACCCATGCATAAATTAACATACTTCTTGTCCCCAACACTTTCCAATACTTCATCTGTAAATGAGGTCAGAAATGGGTCACTGCAGGAAGGCATCATTCAGCTTCCTCAGGTTGACGCAAACACACACATTTTTCTTATCTTGTACTTCCATAGGGATAATCCATTTGGATTCTTCAACAAGTTCTATAATTCCTGCATCTATAGTTTTTTCTAACTCTGTCTTAACTTTTTCTTTGTACCTTGGATTGAGCCAATATGGTTGCGGTTTAATAGGATTTACGTCAGGCTTCAAAGGAATCTTTATTTCTCCAATATCTCCAACAATTCCCTTCATTTTTGAAAATTTAGTGGGAAAGAGATCTTGAAACTCATGTAGTAGGTCTATAATCTTCTCATCAGTCTCATCATCCCAGTAGTCTCCGATATTAGAAAACTTCGGGTTCTCTGGAGAACCAATATTCACTTTCTTTGTTTTAAAGGATTCAGAAACTTGTCGCTTGATACACCTGATCCTTCCACTAGACGAGTACCTTTAGACTCAAGGATATTTTTTCCACATGGATCATCATCATCAGGTTCACCTGTTACATTATAGCACTCCATCCAATGTTGGACGGTCACGCTGCTCTAATGGAAATTCATCGTCGACACAAAAATATCTTCAAAGATCTTATTCTTGATTACTTGTAGAGAAACATCAATTGAAATATGATCATCAACAAATTCAAACGTATGCATGAAATTGGAAGCTAGATCTTCCTACTCAATTGTTCCTTGTCACAGCTCAACCGATGTATACCAATTCCTCAGTATCATGTCCAAAGTCTGTATAAACTGATGGACCCATTCCTGCCTCAACGACGTCTCCCATTTAGCGTGAAAATGATCAATATGCTCGACAAGATTATCTAGTCCTATATATTTCAGACCACTATACAACATCTTTTCTCCAAATCAGAATTACAGTAGTATTCGACATTGTGTCCATTCTAAAATAGTCTGCTTGTGCGCAACCCACCATCTTGTAGTTGTAGCCTTCAAGTCAAATTCCGTGGATAAAAAGCATTGAGGTTATGTTACTTTCTCTTCAAACTTTGTAAGAAAATATTTTGGGTCAGAAAAACCTTCATAGTTAGGTAGATCACATACCTTAGTACCTACTCATTGCATTGATTTTGTAATTCTAGCACTTCTTTGCATTGATACTTCATGGACTCGGTTCTACCAATTCTACAAAGCTTCCCCATAATATGATGAGCAGGAACTAACACTTCACTAGATGATCTTCCCACCGACTGTCGGATTCACATAATCGTCCATCACAGAGGCAGTATTGTATATATGGTCTAGATATCCATCTTGTCCTTCATTATTTACCTGCTTGACATACCTATGGAATTCTAAAGGATCAAGTGGTATGACCACCCTTAACTATGTATCCTTAAATGTCAATATCCTCTTCTTAAATTTGATAATAGTTTGATTTTCAATGGCACAGTGGATCCCCAATAGTGCAGGATACGAATGTGTATCATCAAAGGAACTTGTGTCAGTTGACTAATAATAAAAACCTTCGAATTATTGGCTAATCTTAGCTGGAAAGGAGACCACACTAGTCTCGGTTTTCCCATACTGTCCCATGTTTTTCTGGTAAGAATGTTAACATTGGGTCCCAAGTCCAGAATAATATAATCCATGTCGTAATCACCTATATGAGCAGTCATTCTTAATTCATGACCAATTTTCAATATTTTCCCAATGTAGTTAACTCTCTTTCTGGGTCGCACATCTAGTTGAGTTGCTTCTATTAAATATGAAATTTTGCTACAACATCTTTATCTGTTATTGATGCTAGACAACTTTTTAAAAAATATTTCAATTTACTAAACTTTTCTGTCAGTTTCTTTTGAAATAGTTGTTTGAATCTTTGAGGCATTTCCAATTTTGGTCCTTCATTTGGTACAGCAACAGAAGTTCACGCTTGATTTTCATTGATGAACTCATGTCACACATACAAGAATACTTACCTTTCCTTCTGGACATCAAATGGCACCTTCTTTTGTTGTGTCAGTTGCACTCTTGGTTTTCCATATGGTGCTACTTGATCTGCTCTAGTCGCAATACCTCCTCTTGTCATGACGGAAATATTCGGTTCCCTCAGTTCAGCAGAAATATTTTGTATATTTGGATTAGCATTCTAAGGCGGGTTCTAGTTTCCCATGTTTCTAGCCTACCACTTAGCAATCATCTATGGACATTCTTCAACATTGTGATCTAGTGCTTTATAGTATGAGCATGTCGGCGTATGATTAGTGCAATCTCTGGAAAAATGTCCATGGTTTCCACAATTATAACAAATGACTTGGCCTCTTCCACAACCAAATCCTCCTCCTCGTCCTTGGCCTCTAAAAATTCCACCTCCTCTTGGTTGAGGGTATTGTTCCTGTGGGTATTGGTCTTGAGGAAATTGTGCCTAAGTGTATTTTTCCTAAGGAAATCATGCATGAGCTCTCTTAACTTGCATATGCTCACTATTCTTCATCAAGTAGGTTTCAACTATCTTCTCCTACATTAACTAATATGCTCTACAATATATTTTTGTGTGTCCTATTCATTGACATAATTTGCAATATAGACAAGCTAGTGCACTTACTATTTTGTGTAAATATAAACATTATTCCGATCGATGTCCTCTAGTTTGATCAATTCTACACCAAGGAATCCCTTGTGTATTTATTGGATTCAGTGCGCCTAATGCAATATAGTTTTTGAATGTTGGACATGAATATTTATGGTGGCCTTCAGTTCTACATCGAGTACACCATAGTTCCTCATTTATTTATTTCCCTTTCTTGGTATCATGCAGTTGCAATGCGATATTAGAAAGTTGTGACTATATGTGCATCATTCCTGCACCAGTTTCTCCGACCGGTGAAGCCTCCAACTTCATGGAAAGCTCAAGAGACTCACTTTGTAATACAATATTATATTGCATTAGAGGAATACGGATACGTGGTAACATTGTCACAATAAACCATTCTTTATGTTGGGCAACTGACATCTGAAAACTTACTTTAGCCATCAAATTTTTGAAACTTTAGTTGAAGTCCCAAATAAACTCTGTAAGCAACTGCTTAATCCCTTTTATTTTTGTAATGCACTGCGACTCAGATTTAGGCTTCTTAAACTCATCTATCAATCTCATCCATCTTTGATCTAATTTCTTCTAAGAGATTCCTGCTGGAACCACAGAGAATTACATATACCATTCCAATGCACGACCTCTGAAGGTTGTGATCATATGGGATTTCTTTATGGCCTCATATTGGACCTATCACAATGTCCATACAACTTTGCATAGGAACCAATGCCTCTCAAGGTCCTATAGGTAGCTTTATATCATTTCCATTAAATATAGGTAGCTTTATATCATTTCCATCCATTAGGTTTATTCTTGGTATTATTGAATTAAAGGTTCTACTAGTGGGAGTTCCTTGACTGTTATTTCCACTATTATTGTTGTTATGATTGACAAAACCATTGGGTGATGTCTTTTTAGATGTTACCTCAAGTTCTGGAGATGTATGTGGGGTCACAGGTATGTCATAATCTTGATCTGTATTTGGTACCTCTTCTTCTTCTTCTTCTTATATCAGTCGATATTTTTATTCTTCATCATAAGACTCTCCATAAATATGTGTTTCCAATTCATAGTCCTTTCTTTAGGTCGTGTTGCAACTTCCTCTCTTGGTAACAGTGCTTCTTCTCTTTCCCGACTGAAATATTCTTCCACTTCTTAGGAGACAACCTTCTTGATTAGTATCACTATCAATAGGAAACATCTCAATTCATTCTCGTCCATTCTACTAGCAATATTTCTTGTGACATTACCCTAGTTCTCCACACACAAATATTTACTCGTCGGACTCCATTCTCAGGATCCCTTTTTCACATACTAGCATCTTTATCCACGGCTTCAAATATTTCATATAACGACCTCTAGGTTTTTGGAAGAATTCTCTTTCTATTTAGTTTTATGAATTTATCATGTTGACTGTAATTTTATGATATATCCCTTTAGAATACTATCAACCCAGAAGTCGATAACCCTAGATATAGGATTAATAACACTTTTCAACCACTGGATCAACTAAGGACTCCACGCTCTAAGTTCTCTGCCCTGAAATTTTTTCTTCTAGTTCGCTAGCTTCAACAACCACTCATGCAATACAATGAGAAATTCTCTAAAGAAAATATCATGAATGTTTGAGTAAAGGTATCATTCCAACCATTATGTCGGTTTTCTTCGTGATCCTTTCCTTTCTTTCCATGCAAACTCTAGAGCTTTGTAATCAACCCAATCTTGAATTTCAGGTTTCATTAGGTGCCAAAACATATCCCCATCAAGATGATTCAGGTCCCGACAAAAGAACCATTTGTTGGCTTACTTCTCTGTTGACCCAGGTTTAGATCCTTGTTCTTCAACAAAACCCAAGATATCAACCTAATAGAGGAGATATTCGTCGGAAACATCTGTGATGCAGATGAAGTATCACCCGATATATCTTATGGGGACTGCTAGAACCATGTTTATGCAGTTATGAGGGGGATTTCTTTATTACAACATTATCAAGTCACTCAATTGAAACTAGGGAATAGACTTCTATCTCATACATTCATTCATGAATATAACCTATTGATCTATTGACATATATAACAGTATGTAACATAAAGAATTAACACGCATTAACTACTATTCCATATAACATTAGATGTGTGACATATATAGATAATATCATTCACAATAGATATGCATTGGACATAAACACAGATATTAAAGAGACACAAATAGAAGGTTTAACATGGAAACCCATACAGGAAAAACCACAAAGGTGTTCTTCATATGGCATGAGAAATGGTTTAGCGCCTTTATTATATGCACTCAGCTTGCAGACTCTTCTTTAGATCTTCTTTACAATTCACATGTTCTTTTCTCGTCTCATGATCTCTTGTTTCGGTCTCTCTCTCTCTCTTTTTCTATATCTCTTCTCTATCTCTGTCCTACATTAAGTCCTCTCTCATTCCCCATCTCTTCGTCCTCGTTCGCACACAACTTGGATTGAATTTATAGGATTTTGCAAATCTTTCTTTGCATGTCGAATGATTCTCAGCTGTGATTCGACGACGTGTCTTACTAATTTAACTCGTCCCATTACATCTAAAAATAGGCACTATCAGCCCAAATTACAATCATGCTTTATTTCTCGAAAGAAAACTATCAGTCTAACTAACTCTTTACCAAAAATAGGTCGAACTCCTTGTCTTGACCTACTTTCTTCCTCTTTTGTCGCAGCTCCTTTCGCTACGGTATTTGCTTGTCTTACGAGTGAAATATTCATCTTTTCAATCAAGATTTTGGTTATATTTTCTCGTCTTTTCCTACGGTCAATAAGAAGTCTTACCAAGTTCTTGTTGTAATAATTATCCATTCGTTTCCTTGTGGGTAATAGTTGGAAGAATGTGATAAGAGTATGCCATGATTAAAACAAAAATTCTTCATTTCTATCTTTCTGAAGGATTTGGAATTATCAGTTTTCAACTTCAAAGGACATCCATACCTTGATATAATATTCTCTTCTAGAAACTTGACTATGACTTCAACAGTAGCTTTATTTGTTGGAACAACTTCAACCCAATGAGTAAAATAATCAGTGCAAGTCAAAATGTATTTGAATCCATTGCTCGAATTTTGATCAAATGTCCCAATAAAATCCATTCCCCATTGTTGGAAGGGAGCTTCAACAATTATCGGTTTGAGTGGAAAACCAGGTAATATTGGTTTTCCTGAAAAATAATTGACATTCTTAACATGACCTAACAAAATAATGGACATCCCTAAATAAAGTAGGCCAATAATATCCTACACTCATAATATTAGTAGTTGTTGTTCTAGGTGCATAATGTCCACAGCACAACCCATCATGCATCTCTCTTATAATGGTTTTAGATTCATCAAGATTGACACATTTAAGAATGATTCCATCAGGATTCTTGCACCCTAAACCATCTTGAGTCAAAATATAATTTGATGCTTTCAACCTCAAAGCCCTCCTTTGATGGTCAACCAGATGATCAAGACAACTTAGATTTTTCAAATAATATATGATGTCCTTATACCATTCATCTTCTGCATTCATGTTAGTGTGGTTTTCCTCCACGTAATTTACTAAATTGCTAACTTCCTTTTATGTTAAAAGTTGAGCTATCCCTTTCCCTTTCACAATATTGATTGGCTTAGTTTTTAAATCATACTCTTGAATCCATGAAAACATATTTTACCGCCCAGTATGGAACATAAGCCTTAATTATGGAATAACCAATGTAAGTTATAAAGTGTTTTAAAGCTTTAACAATGCATAGGCTTGTTTTTTCATGGTAGTGTACTTTAATTCCACATCCCTAAGGTTTTTACTCATAAATCCTACAGGTTGTTCATGATTTTAATTGTTCTTTTGCAATATAAACCCTGCGATAGTGTCCTTAAAAGCGTATGAGTAAATCATAAATTATTTGTTATAATCAAGGCAAGCCAAAATGAGTGAAGTTGATATGGCTTTCTTTAGCTTCAAAAATGATATGTCACAATTTTTATCCCAAACAAATTTAACATTATTCTTTAATAGATCATTTAGAGGCTTTTCCAATTCTTCCTAGTTAGGGATAAATCGTCATACAAAATTAAATTTTCCAAAAAAAGACTATAGGGATGGAACATCATGAGGAGGGGGAGTAGCATTTATGGCTTGAACTCGTTCAGGATCAATTCTGATTCCATCCTTTGAAACAATATGTCCTAATAAATTTCCCTCTTCAATCTCAAAAGTTGATTTCTTTGGATTTAAAGAGATTCTGAATTTATGCCATCTATAAAAAATATTCCTTGAATGTCCCACATGGTCACTCCTTACTTTAGAGAAAATAGTTAAGTCATCCTAATAAATTGCAATAATTCTACCAATTAGATCGTTGAATTCCCGATCCATTGTTCATTGAAAAGTGGATCCTACATTGAATAATCCAAATGGCATATGTATATATTCATAGGTTCCTCAAGGAGTGGTAAACGTTGTTTTTCCTCTATCTTCCTTCTTGATTTGTACTTGATTGTATTTAGAGAAACCATCTAGCATGGATAACAACCCGTCCCCTGTGACACTTTGTAATAAATGTTCCATGTTAGGAAAAGGGTAATTGTCTTTTAGAGATGCTTGATTTAAATTCCTGAAATCTATGCAGATTCTAATCTCACCGTTTTTCTTCCTTACTATCACAATATTAGAAATCCAAGTGGTATATCTTACAAGCTGAATGATTCCTGCACCTAACATTTTTTCAAGTTCCTTTTTAATCAGAGGATCTAACTTAGGATTCATGTTATGGGGATTTTTCCTATAAGGTTTGGATCCTTCCTTTAAAGGGATGGTATGTTCTATGATGGATGAGTCATATGTTTTCAAATCATCATAATTCCAAGTGAAGACATCCTTATATTCTCGAATTAAGTTTTCAATTTCTTTCTGTTCTTTTGGAGAAGTATTCTTTCCAATCTTGATCATTTTTGGGGAAACTGAGGATTCTATGTTTATCTCAATATATTCATCAACGGGTTCTTCACATCTCCCTTTGTACTCATCATGCCTATTAAATTTTTTCTCTAAATTTATTGACAATTCTATGGAATCTATGTCGCATACTGAGTGATTTTTCCTTTGATCTTCGAGAGTGACCGCATTGTTGTGAGAGTTGTCAATGCAATTCAAAAAGCGGACTATCTGGGCATCATTATCAAAAAATTTCCATGATCTTGGTTATCAAGAACATATGGTCTAAAAAGTACTTATACCTTGCATTTTATTTCTTTCAAGAGTTCATGAATCTCAAAAGTACACATAGTTACATATATGGCATTAGCAAGAGTGTTTTCATCCATAGGGATCACTTTGATTGAAAAGGCATCAAACATTTAAATAGCATCCTATACTACATTCCGGTAATTACGAATCCTATCATTCTTAGCTGCGAATTGGTTTTTCACCTTGGAAACTAATAAGACGTAATCATTTATGACACTTAAACATTTGATTTTCAAATCCCTAGCCACTTCCGAAGCAAGGAGCAGGGATTCATATTCGACCACATAATTAGTGTAGTCAAATTATAACTGGAAAGAATATAGGATTTCTTCTCCTGCTGGTGAAATCAAAATAATACCAATTCTAGCACCATGTCTATGTCTAGCCCCATCAAAACGCATTTTCCAAATGTCGCTAGGAGGGAAAAGCTGGTGTCGTACTTCTTCCCAATAATTTACCAAAACTATAAAATTTCCAACATTTGTGGCATGCATGGCCTCATCAAACAAATTATCAGGAGCTTCTACATGTTCAATCATGGGTGGCTCATTCATTAGTTTTATCGGTGCTGTTTTGTTAATAGGAACTGTTGCATACGTGAGGTATAATTGAATACTGCCTCCTAACTCCGCTGCCCACTCCCTACATAAAATAATTCCCCGTGCATTTGGAATATCTACAACTAGAACTTTCATAGTTGTTTCAACCTTGAGATAAGTAGCTAATTTCATCTTCAAGTTTTCAATTACCCCCTTTAACTCTATCGATCGTGAGTCCATTCCACACACATTTCCAAATCCCTAGTCATGGTTAGTTCAAGTTGGTTCATAACTTTGTATGGCGTTTCATTTACCTTAGCCCCATAATCTAGTATGCAATTATGGATAAATAATTGATTTATTTCTAAGGAAACATAAAAAGGAGGATACCCACCACCATTGTTCATCACACTCTGTATCATGACAAGGGGATCTTTTACTATCTTGGGCATAGACTTTGGTATACTTGTTTTGGGTTGTATTCCCAAATATTTCTTAGGCTTGTTGTTTATTGATGGTGTGTTTAAAAGTTACTCTAAGGACATAGGTATACTAGTATTATTGAGGAATGGATACATATCAATGTTTAAACCCAACGGGTTCGTCTTATCTATCTTATGTGTTACTAATCCTAGAAATTCCATGACCTGAGCCTTAATGATTGGAATTTTCACCAATTTCTTTAGTGATATTGAGACCATCGAATTAGAAAGTGTGCTTGCAAGATCTATTTTGATTGGTTCTTGAGAAACAAGCTTGTCTTGAGGAAAATATCTTTTTAATATTTTAGTGTTTGGAGGTGGTTTCCACATATTCTCTTTGACAACTGTAGGTTTACAAGTTTGGGTAGTTGTAATGTTTTTCTTAGGAAGCGCTACTACCTTTTCTATCTGAGTACCTTGCTATGGATTATTTCCCTTGAATCGACTAGGACCCTTAGTTTTTCTATAGGATTTCCAACATTACAAGGAGTCATGCTACTTGTGAGTGGCTTCCTAGGTTTGGCAGACATATCATCATTTTTCATAGGGGCAGTTTTAGACTGAGACCGAGTGATCAAATAATTGCTATGTCCAACTTAATTTACCCTACGAGTTTTCATTTTTTCATGTTGGGAATGACGACATTCATATCCCCAATAATCTTCTTTATATTATTTAGCTAAAAGGGAAAAGGTTGAGATCATTTCACTCATCGCGGTTGTAAATTTATTAGGGAGAACATAACCGTGATCGAGTTCATCGTAGAAATCCATGTCTTCTGGAAAACCTAACATGGTATTTCAAAGATTGTACTCGTAGGTAGGTCCCTCAAAGGAGTCGCATTGTGGAGTCGCCAAGTGAACGAATGTTCGTGTTCACCAAAAAGGTAATGTCGTAAGAGAGGTGAGTAACAAAACGTATTGATTGTAAAAAAATAATTGACTGAATAATGCAATCACTAGATTTAAAATGGATGTGATATGAATTATAAGAGATTAAATGTAATCACATACACCTAAGGTAAATAAGATAAACCAAGGTAAGCCTCTATGTCCCTGGCAACAACGTCAAAAATCTTATCACAATTCTTGTAGTTTCCCCATAAGGTGATCCTATCCAGGATGGCAGAGGGGAAGGGAAACAAAAGTTGTGAATTACAGAAGCTAATACCTATGAATAAATTAGTTGTCACACCAACCAAAGCTACCGACACTTTAGACTAGGTCAATGACCAATCCTAGGGGGTGTCCTTATAACCAAGATGACCCTATAAAATGTAAAGAAAAGTGAATAATGCTAGGGATATTGATTTGAATCGCTTAGTAATATGATTAATTAAAGATCTAAATAGTTACTATGAGGAAATGAGTGTCCATATGAAAATCCCTAAATTACTCTAGGGTTTTAAGCATGAAAATCAGATCTAAGGGTAAATAAGTGAAATTAGGTGAAATTGGACACAATAATTAATTTCTAGATGCAATATTAATGTGATTGTAGTAATACACAGTTCACGGCTTGAGAGATAGCCACTTCTCCCAAGGAGGGTGTCATATTCTAAAGAATAGGCTAGTGCGTTGAGTGTGAAAATGGAGTCTGATGGCCGTGAAAATTTAGATGTAGATGTTTTAAAATATTTCTAAAGTGGTTTTAAACATTAAATCCAACCGCAAACTAGAACCTTCGAATCTAAGAAATGAGGGTTTTAAAGTTAGAGTTTTATTGTTTGTATTATGACCAAGAAAGGAATCACTGAAAAATAAAAGATGGAAGAAATCTTAACTTACTAGGAAATGAGAGATGCCATGAGATGTTTCCCTTTGTCCAACATTGCCAAGTTGGATGATTATTTCTATCCTCAGTTGAAGATCAAGTTTTCCTAGTGCGCCCCTCCTGCCAAAGACATACAAACACAATAAATAAAACTAAAATCATGCTTGATTTGAATTCAACAAGAAAGAAAATGTTGGCAAGATAAATAAAAAGGAGAAATGAATCGAATGCTAAGGAAAATTGATAAGAAAACCCCCTTGATACGTCCTAGAGAGAGAGAAAGAGAGACATCCCTCTAAATCCCCCTCTACAAAGTGTGGCCTCTTGCAAAAATAATATCACACCAAATATATACCGAGAAAATAAAACACAAACATCCAGTGCCCAAAGAGACAAAGAAACACAAGAGTCACAAACTCCTCTGAGATTTCACAAGTAAGCCAAAAGATGATCTTCTATTAATATTATTTCCAACAAAGATACAAATTCCCGACGGCATACAATGAAGGGGGTATCTTCTTTATGTATATTTTGAGAGACACAAACCCTCTTACTTCTTCATCCAACGGTTGATATTAAAACATCATCAACAATGGAGATTGCATCTTTTATTTTTACAAGGATCAATACAATTGAGGGAGGTGAATTACCTCATAAAGCCCATTTTTACAACATGATAAATCATTCTCTTTGCAATTTTAACACCTAAAGGACATGGGGGAATCATTATGGGGTCCCCCTTTACATATTTTTAAAGATGCAACTTGATTTACACAATTTTATTTTGGCAATTTGAATCAATTTCACCCCATGGGGACGTCCTCCCTAAACAAGCCAAGAAATAATCGGGGGGCCCAAGCCGAGTGAAACTGGTGCAAAATTATCTATAAATCCATCATACATCATCAAAAATAATTCCCAATCCATTTCCTTGACTTCCCTAGCCAAATCGATTTCTTCAAATGATTTCACAGTTCATTTTTGTTGGTACAATATTCAAAAAATAATAAAATCATCATAACTCTCTGTTGGATAAGAACTAGGACAAACTAACTACAAAAATAAATTCAGAGATATGGTATAATGGTACTGGTGACTACTCATACTCATTGATCCACTAAAATTCCTATGAGAACCAAAAATATCATCATCTCATAAATAAAATAATGGCTAGAATCAATTAAAAATAATAATAAACTATGGAACTCAATAATTGTGACCATATGATGAAAACTGAGACTGCAGTATTGGTCCTAGGCATGTTTGGAGTAAATATAATCATTGTTGATTTTTGTAGTCATTTCCTTGGGAATCGTGTTTGACTCATTCAATTGTGAGTAGGATAAAAGTCAACTAAAACGCCTCGCTTTTTCGATGCTTTTTTTATGAAAACCACTCAAAAATTTCCTGAAATTTGTTATTTCTATAGTTTTGTAATTTCAAATGTTGTAGTTGTAGGTCCTTAGTTAAATAATGGATTTTAAAACTACCCATGAAGCCCAAATTGCAATTTTAGCACTCTAAATAACAATTTTAACAATAATTTATCTATCGGATTCCGGTGGGTTGGGGGCGTTTTGGTTGGCGCTTATACTGCTCCATTCAATTGGGTTGAGCTGGTCAAAAGTACCTAAACTGGAGGTGGAGAAATAATGTGGATAAACTTGAATACATAATGGACAAATGAATTTCATATGATTATGTTAGAAACCAACTTAAACATTCATAGCATGAGAGTGGTACAACAATATAAGTAAACATCATACTAAACTCAGAGTAACCATTTATTCTTTCACTAAGCCCTTTAACCTGCTCTCTTACAAAACTTAGGCAATTAGCTACGATGGGTGATGTGGTGAAACCAATCCTACAAGTTAAAGAGGATGACTTGATGGCTTTAACATAGTGATCTTTCAGACATGGGGACAAAGGAAATCCACTTTCATTCATGATAGACAGAGAACATTAGGGAATGGAGGTTTCTCACAAATGGGTGAGCTGATCTGAAGAGTGCCCATTCAACTTTAATAAGCATATATATAGCTCACATCCAAGCTTGCATCAAGCTCTGTGATATTTTCTAGACCCCTTGTGTTGAGTACACAAGAAACTATAGTGATGAGATCCTAGGAGACACTTAGAATTAGTTGTCCCTTACTCCATCTCACATCAAAACTGGTAGGATCCATGAGGAATTAATCATTACATTTAATAATATGGCCATCAGTCTTTAGATTTAGAATTTATTTATCTACTACTTTTTTAGTCCTATAACATTTCATTTCATAGCCCTTTTTTAGTTGTGTCTAAAGAGATAGTTTGCAAGCTTATTCATGGGCTTGCATTTCACAATATATAGAACATGTTGGTTCAAGTTTTAACTGAAAACGCTTCTGGAAACTAAGGGGAGAATCCACAATCAGGACCAAACATTGAGGAAAATGACTAGAGAGGTCAAGCCTTCAAAACCCAACTCACCTAAGCAAGGAACCAACACCAATGGGTTCTCTTGGCACATATGGAGCAAGGCATCGGAAATTGTGTTGCACAACTTAGAGTCGAGACACAATACAACATGCGATTTGTCATCATAAAATCAGTGGGGGGGGAGTTCATTCCAAGGTAAGACATCATTATTGAAGATATGGATGGGTGAAGACAGTGAAAGGTGATGCCAACTTAGCTAGAAGACATACGATGTTTGAGAGGAGCATGTATACAGGCCTTACATACAAGAATTCATAACCACTCATGATACAAGTCATCAAGAAAAATAGTACCACGGTAAGCTATCCAATTCCAAGTTAGAGCTACTAAAATAACCAATAGAGGCAATCATCAATCCAAAAACCACCCGTATACCTACTCATCCATATACCTGTCTCTGCCTAAAATGTCAATCTGTCAATTGTGTACCATCTATACTCCTCTGCCCAAATAAACTGTGTCACCACTAAGGTCATCTCAATGAACTAGATAAATATCATTCATGGAAAGGGAATTCTCTATATCTGCTGGACTAAGCTCTATCTATTTCAATACTTGACAAAATGATCCATGCTATATCCCCATTTTTCTGACTAGCTCATAAACTGAAGAGAAAAATCCATCTATTGCATCATGGTATCCTAGATACAATGTATGTGATAACAAGGACAATAATGGAAGTAGTGAAATCCATGATCAATGATCAAGATCTTCTGATGTACTTATGGGACAAAGCAGCAAGAAAAACAATTCATCTCCATAATAGAACACCACCCCTGGTACTAGAGAACAAGACTCGAGAAGAAGTATTCTTAGGAGAGAAACCAAAAGCCAGTCATCTCATAATATTTTCCTGCCTAGTTTACATACATATTCCCAAAGAGAAGATAACAAAGTTGGATCCTTCAGTTAAGGAGGGCATATTCATTGGATACATCGAAGGCTTATAGAATCTATATATAGGTATTCAAGAAGATAGATACTAGTAGAGATGTTATCTTTGATGAAGATACAACCTTTAGTAGATCAAGACATATTCACTCCGATGAAGTAGATGAAGAAGAACTTGAATCTCCCAGATTCAAAGACACAGTTATGGAAGAGAGGACTTCAGAAGAACATGAATACCATGATATGGTCAAGCCAAGGATACCTATAGATCCACCTCGAAAGGTGAACACAAATAAGAGAATACCAGCTTGAGCGTGAGAGATCATTTAAGATGCATAGAAGTGTGGTTCTCTAGATGGGACTTACAAAGAAAGAAAGAGACATAAACCAAACTCTAGTTATGTGGCACTATTGTGTGACATCATTGATGTAGAGCCTTCCATCCATGAAGTAGAAACCAAGAAGAAAGAATGGAAGGAATTTATGATCGAAGAGTACCAGTTGATCATGAAGAATGTTGTCTAGGATGTGGTTTTGAGACCTTAAGGGATGTCAGTAGTCTCTTCCAAATGAATATACAAGATAAGTCATGTAGAAGATGGTAGGATTGAGAAATACAAGGAAAGATTCATGGCTCGTGGATCCTCCTAGAAATAAGGCATAGATTATGAGGATACATTTTCTCCTATGTCCATATACACTTCTATTAGAGATATACTTGCAATAATTGTAGTTATGAAGTGGAAGGTGCACTAGATGGACATGAAGACTGACTTCCTAAATGGTGTAGTTGAAGAGGAAGTGTATGTGGAGTACACACTAGGATTTGAGACACATGATAAAGAGACATATGTGTGCAAATTGATGAAGGCCTTGTATGGTTTGAAACAGGCATCCGGGACATGGTATGGCATGATAGATAGATTTATTATGAGCTTGGGATTTACCAAGAGTAAAGCGGATTCCAACCTCTACTTCAAGGTTGAGGATGGGAAACCAATGATACAACTATTTTATGTAGATGGCATGTTCTTTATAGGTGATGACAAGCTCATTGCAGAAGAAGAATCCCTCCACAAAGTTTGAGATGAAATACCTAGGTACGATGAACTATTTCTTAGGTCTTTAGGTGTGGAAAAATCCAAATGAGATTTTTCTTAGTCAGGAAAATATGTGGTAGAAATCCTGAACAAATTCAAGATGATGGATTGCAAGTCCATGTCTACACCGATGGAATCAAGCTTTAGTTTGTTGTGCAATACTACTTCAGAGATAGTTGATGCCACAATATAGGAAAATGATTAGTTCATTGTTGTACTTAATGAACACGAGGTCAGATATATTATTTGTTGTGAACACATTGAGTCAATACATGGTAGATCCAAGATGTGTTCACTTGATTGTTGAAAATCATGTGTTGAGGTACTTGAAGGGTACAACTGATTATGGCCTCAGATATGTGGCAGATCCAAGGATTATCCTACAAGGATATGTTAATTCGAATTGGATGGTAGTGATACAGATAGGAAGAGAATTTCAGGTTGCTGCTTAAGTTTGGGATCTGGCATGATTTCATGGCTCAACAAGAAGCAGACGAGTGTGAAATTGAGTACAGCTGAGGTAGAGTATATTGTAGGTTGTCCAGCTAGCTATGAGGAAGTGTGGCTTTGAAAGCTACCTATAGGATTGTTCAATCTCAAGTTATAGGTGACTTGTGTATTCTGTGGCATCAAGAGTTGTGTGAAGTTTCCTGAGAACCCTATGCTCCATGACAAGTCAAATCACATCGAGATAAGGTATCACTATATCAAGGATATGGTGCAGAGAGGAGCAATGATGATCCAGTATATTGTGACGGACGAGTAGATAGCTGATTTATTGACCAAGCCTCTATTAAGAGTGGAGTTTGAGTACTTTAGGGACAAGCTTGGAGTTGTCCATATCGATGTCCATCGCAAGAGGGAGTGATGAGTCCTTGATGCAAACTAGTGGTCTTCACATCTAGCATGAAAAAGGGATGGCACTATGGAAGATGTATGAGACTTGCATCCAACATGAAAAAGGGATGGCACTATGGAAGACGTGTGAGACTTGCATCCAGCACGAAAAATGGTTGTAACTGCAGATGTATATGAGACTTGCATCTAGCATGAAAAAGGGATGGCACTGTAGATGTATGTGTGATTTGCATCTAGTATGAAAAAGGACAAGCACTATGATTATTTGCATCAAGTATGAAAAAGGACTTCTATTGTGGAGATATGCATCCAATATAGAAAAAGATTGGCATTGCATAGATGTGAATCCAGTATGAAAAAGGAATGGCACTTTAGAGAGATACATCCATCATCAAAAAGGGCTGGAGCTCTAGAGGTACATCCAACATGAAAAAGGGTTGGGACTGTATGGATATGTAGAGGTATATCCAACATGAAAAAGGGTTGGCACTATACAGAAATGTAGAGCTACATCCAACATGAAAAAAGGTTGGCACTGTAGAGGTACATCCATCATGAAAAAGAGCTAGCACCGTACGCATAAGTAGAGCTACATCCAACATGAAAAAGGGCTGGCATGTAGAGCTACATCCAACATTAAAAAGGGTTGGCATTGTACATATATGTAGAGTTACATACAGAATGAAAAAGAAATGGCATTGTAGAGATACATCCAACATGAAAAATGGATGGAATTATACGAGTTGTAGAGATACATCGAGCATGAAAAAGGGATGGCACTATAAAGGTACATCCAGCATGAAAAAGGGTTGGCACTGTATGGATATGTGGATTTACATCCATCATGAAAAAGGCTTGGCTCTATAAGAAATTCTTGTGATGAATAGATTCAAGAGATGTCACAAGTCAATGGCTCGAGTACAAAGTTGCAGTAGTAATGATGAGATATAGTGATAGTATCTAGAGATGAGATCTAGTGATAACATCCAACGATGGTATCCAATGATGATGTCCAGTGTTGATGTCTAGTGATGATGATCGTGACAAAGAATACCTTCCTCGTTAATATAGAGTGTTGTAGATTGTGTAATTTTGGAAGATATTCTTATTGTACTTTAATTGTATTATTGTTATACCTCCTTGAGGGGATGTTATTGTTGTATTTGGTCATGTAAAAGTATTGAAAGAATCAATGTAAACCTTCCATTGTAATTCGGGTAAATAGTACCTAAAAGAATATTATGTAATTGTTATTTTGAGTCTCCCTAGGAAAGTCATCCCAGTAAGAAAGAGAAGTCATCCCAATCAGGGAAAAAGGTCACACACATGATGAGTATAAATAGAGGAGAGACTCCTCTTATTTGGGCACACAAGTTTTCTCAAGCAAGTGCACAAGAGAGAGAGAAGAAGTTGCTTGTCTTTTGGGGTTATATTATCTTGGTTTGGAACTATACTTGTTGACTGAATCTATGCTAAAGATGTTGTTGGGTTTTCTCCCTTGTGGTTTCCCAGAGGAAACTATTTTTGTTCTTTTGTTGTGTTGTGTTTTTCTATCTTTCAATGATCCTATTGTTTATGATTATTGTGACATAATGCAAATTGTTTGATAATCATATTGGAAACAATAAAATTCTAACATATTGATTAGTACATGTGAGCTAAAGGATACCTTAAAATAAGAAAACAGAAGAGACAAGCACGAAAGAGAGATGCTTCATCTAGGGTTAAAACAAATTGATAGTTGAGAAGTAGCATCCCTTAAGCATAACCATGCGAGTGAGATACACACACAATTATATTAAAATCATAATTTCTATCATTCTTAATATAAAAGAAAACAAAATAATAAAATAAAAACAAAAACAAAACATCTTTTCAATTCCATGATTATCTCCACTAAGTTGAAGCCATAAGCCAAGCGCCTAGCACCAAGAATTTAGAACCAACCCGTATGTAAGACCAAGGGAATAATTCGCAGTATTCAAATTCTATGAATGACTACCAATACACACCACCAAAGCGTTGTCGCCCTTCAAAGAGGAGTCAAAACCTGGAATTCCACCACAAAGTCCACTGAGCAAGTTAATTGTTATCTACGTCTGCACGAGCAACAGTCCAAGCTTAAGGGTGGGAGAATGGAGAGGGTGTGCAGATGTCGTTGCTCCATTCATCAAAGTATTTTATTCTATACATATTAAAGGGAGGGAGTTGGCTAAGAGACCTCCCCTCTATAGCCCTTGAAAAAAATGGGAATTAATGATAATAATAAAAAAAAGGCTAGGACAGAGCAAGAGGGAGACGCCATTTGGTAGGAAACCTATAGCATCCCATAGACAGGTATGCTAGGTTTGAACCCCTCTCAAAGTATACCAATGTTTATGTACTTAGCAGCTTGTCCACCAAAAAGAGAGGGACTCTACGCCCAGGCCATGTCGCGTCGAGAGGAAGAGAGGGAGGGAAACAAGGGTGCCACTCCCCATGGAAGAGAAGGGGGAGTTAGCCACTGGGAAACCCTCTACAAACAAGTTAGAAAACAAAGATTATATATATATATACACTTTGTCGAGACTGAAGAGGTGACAATAGAGATACAATACGAGCCGAGCAAGATGCATATCTCACTTGTGTATCTCCCTCTTGCTTGTAGAGCTCCCACTCGGAAAAACCAGTGACAAAAAATGATCCACAAGGGGGATGGCTTACCCTCTTATCTTTTCTTTAGTATTATAGTTTAAGTCACGAACTACCCAAAGGAGGACATGTGGCCCTTCATGTACTGTTGCAAGTGACTTAGGGTTAGGTTTATTTAGATAGGTCATCATTTGGTTAGTATTTTATTTTGTTATTTAAAATTGAAAGTTTGTTAAATATTTAATTTTATTACTTAAAAATAAAATTTTGTTAGAAAAAAATACTATATTTAATTTTGTATTTGAATTTGATTTGTTAATTATATAAACGGAATACAAATAATTTATAGATTTAATATTAATTATGGTTTAGACTAATATGTTAAGGATTAATTTAAATTAAGGTTTAAACCTTATATTAGAATTAGTCTAAATATAATTAATTAATTAATTAACGTTATAATTTAAATCTTATGATAAAATGTATAGGTTTTAAATTGTAGAGTTATTTTTAATGGGTTATAAGGTTAGGAGACGAATGAAGTTAAATTGAGTTAAAGTCAAATTAAGTAACATAGCAAGTTCATGCGGGGAATCACGACAAGTGTGCCCAACAGTAGAGGTGGTCACGGGTGACTACCTAAGCCACCAGGAGTATGTGACACCTTTCCCTTGACTTGAGACATAGCATCTTACTCATGAATCGCAACGGTGACTTCGACATAGGGATGTAGTATTTTAATTATTTATTTGAGTATTTAATGATAAATATCTAGTTAAGATTAAATTCTGATTAAAAAGAGAAAGAGACAAAAGAAAAGGAGGGTGAATGAGCATTATAGATCCCGAGGTTGATTTGAGTGCCTACCTAAGTATGAAAACAAATGAGGTTGATGTTATGAAGATACTATGTTTGAAATACCATGAAAATACATACACTTATCCATGTGCATGGCCCAAATAATGCAAAGTATAATATACCCGAACTATAAATTACATGAGTATAGTATTGTTATGAAGAATGTCTCCACTAGGTAATGTGAGTATAGGAATAATATTTGAGATCAAGTACAAGATCACAACTCCTAAATATTTTATACTCGATCAATCATTCATGAGTAAGTACAATCCCATAATCCAAAGGGTCCTTTCAATCCATGTTTGATTTGGAATGTGATTCGAAATACATGTGACTTAGGTGGTGAATACGTAAAGCTTATCCTCTGCCAATCTACAGTAGTAGGACATGTTATTTTCAGAGGAAAAAATACCAGCCTTTGTTATTCAAAAAAGAATCAAAAGACATCATTTACATAGTCATCTATGTGTAGCATGTTAACTGTTCAAAACAGCAATGCACATAGGAAATTCTAAAATACAAATAACATGACAAAACAGCTTTTCAAAGACAACGAATTAAAGTCTGATCATCGCAGACTTTTCTCATCATTCCTGAGTGAACTCAGGTCAGAAATCAATAGTAAAATAATATCGATGGTGACCATCAAGTACAAACTACCATGAGCAAAACAGGCTGGCAAGGAGGTCTCTAGAACATAATCATAAAGAAAAAACAGTCACTGCAGAAGTCATAATGAGCTGAAAAATTTATGATCAGCTAGACTAATAAAGATCAAAATGTCCATTATTGACGACTGATCCATCCAGAAATTCAGCAAAATTTCCATGGCCCATATCCAAGTTAATGGCCTCTTTCGAGAGACCATCTGCCAACGAGTTATGCTCACGATAAATGTGTTTGAAGATAACCTGAGGGGCAGAATGAAGCATTTTTTTGATATCACCACACCAGTGCATCAGTGCTGGAACATCAAGTGCAGATAATCTGTTGAGCCAGGATATAACAACCGAAGAATCCCCATAGATCAATTTGATGGGTAGACCCATCAGCATACATACTCTAAGAGTAGCCCAAAGAGCCAGCAATTCCGCTCTAGTATTGGTGCTAAGCCCACATCCCAAAGCAAAACTGAAATAATGGGATTCATTTAGATAGATCAAGAAACCTGAACCTCCTATGTTTCCGGCTGAGGCACCATCAAAAAAACCACAAGGAAAGTCCAATACAGGCTTAGATCCAATGACTCGAACCTTTTGAGCTTTTAAAGGAGCAGGGTAGGTAAAAAGGAAATGATCAATTCTGGAAATTAGGGCTTGGAAGACAGGAATCTTATCCTCAAAAAGACACTGATTTCAAAGGAGCCAGATGCTCCAGAAAATCAAAAGAGGTAGAAATCTGTAAGAGGCTGATCGCAAGGGAGAATTATACCATTTAACCACAAGGGAAGAGACTGTACCGTCTTTTGGCAAGGAAAATCTAAACTTGGCAGCATAATGAGCAAATACACCAACACTAAAAGGGCAGGACAGAAATAGATGTGGAATATCTTTGTAACTCTTTTTCCGCAGAATACATCTACTCGGTCCTTGAAAACCTTTATGCTGTAGATGGTCCCAGGTTAATATACGATCACGCGCTAAGAGCCAAATAAAACAAATAATTTTCAAGGGAATGCGCAGATCCCAAAGGAAATTCAGAGCAAGATCTTGATGCTCATAACCTTTTGCATGGAGAATGCAATCATAGCCAATTGAAGCTGTTAAAGACCCCACATATTTATTGAAAGACCATAGCAGAGAATCTTGTTGGTTATTTAGTCGAATTCTGCCATATTCCAGACCCCTGATATAATTGTCCCATAGCAATTTCCAGTCACCTGTCAGATCTAAATCCTCATCTTTGAACCAAAATCCAACACCTGAGGAGGTATAATTCCAGGCATCGGACAGGGAGCAAATTCCATAATCCTCTAAATAATCTCTCAACGCTTTCGGGAGAATGAAGGTAGAGCCCAAACCCACAATCGGGTCGGCACCAATACGAATTGAAGAAACATCACCTGCCAACCAAATTAGCCCTTTTCCAATCCACGGAAGGGCATTCAAAAACCTTTCCAAATAATCGATGGATTCCAGTTTTTGAAGTTTTTTCCCCTAAGCCAAGAAAATAATGGCCTATTTTTTAGATATTTCGCCGAGATGAGTTGATTCCATATTCCATCACTGTTAATGGCCAGCCAAAAACATTTCATTCTGAGAGATAGACTAAAGCTGGGAAAATGTTTAATCCCCCATCCCCCAAGGGAAGTCGGACGAGCCAGAAGCTGCCAATCAGCTAGATGAAACTTTTTATAATTTGAAGTAGTGCCCCAAAGAAAAGAGAATATGAGTTTTCGGAGCTTATTCAGGATGGAGACAGGAATGGGAACAAGGGATAGCCAATAAACAGTTATACCTGTAAGAACCGATCTAATGAGGACCAGGTGTCCCCCTAAAGACAAAAACCTGTTCATCCAATGTGATATCCTTTTCTCAAATTTTTTAACCAGCCAATGCCAATCTTTTATCAGATACCCCGAAGGTTTGAGGAAATATCCAAGATAAACAAACCCTTTATTAAGATGATCAATTTTATAAGGTAAGATACTTGAAATGGTTCTGAGAAGATCCTCATCCAGATCATTGTGAAGGAAGCAGGATTTATTTGAATTGATACACATGCCAGAAGCTTCACAGAAAGTGTCAAGTATCTCTTTGAAAGCCAGCCAATCATCATAAGTACCCATGCCAAATAATAGCACATCATCTACAAAAAGTAGATGTGTGAGAAAGAGCTGGGGAGAAATCTTTATACCCTTTAACTTACCAATCCTTCTGGTTTCCGCGATCAAGAGGCTGAGACCCTCAATAACCAGAATGAACAACAAAGGAGACAAGGGACAACCTTGTCTGATACCGCGAGAGGCTGGAAAGAAGGAAGAGGGTGATCCATTGACAAGTATGGCAAAATTCGCTGATGAGATGCATCCCATGATCCAATTGACACCAACAAGGGGGACCCCAATATGGATGAGTATAAGACGAACAAAAGTCTAGTTTACTCTATCAAACGCCTTTGACAGGTCCAATTTGAGAATAAGAGCAGATCTCTTATGGATTTTCACAGTATGAAGGACCTCCTGCGCTATGGCTATGGGCTCAAAGATTTGCCGCTTTTTTAGGAATCCATACTGCTGAAAGGATATGGAAGAGTCTAGGAAGGGTTTGAGTCTCAAGGAAACTATCTTCGAGGTTAGCTTGTAGCAGAGATTACAAAGAGAAATAGGACGAAAATCCGCAAAGGTAACAGGCAGATCCAATTTAGGAATCAGTGCTAGAAAAGTAGAGTTTATAGTTGGGGCAACTCTACCCTGAATTATAGAGGATTCAACTAGGTTGACAAGCAGGGGTCCCAAGAGATCAAGAAAGGTCAAATAGAACTCCACAGGCCATCCATCCGGACCAGGGGCCTTGTCCTTTTTAAAAGTTTTAAGAGCCATCTTGACTTCTAGAATAGTGACCGGCCTGGTGAAAATCTCAGCCTCAGAAGTATTGATAAATGAAGGGAAGAGGTGAAGAATTTTTAGCTGAGCAGCCAGGTTGGTCCGGTTGTCATCTTCAAATATCTTTCTAAAGTAGCTAGATCCAAGAGCTTTTAGACTAATATCATCAGAAACCGAATTGCCCCTCTCATCTTGTAAACTCCAGATTGCATTATGATTTTTACGAGCTGAGGCTACTGCATGAAAATACTTGGTGTTTGCATCACCCTTTGAAGCCCATGTAACCCTACTTTGAAGTTTAGCAGAATAAATTTCATGGTCCAACAGCTTCTGAAGATCATTTTTGAGTGAGAGCAGTTTCTCATGCTGATCTTGCTTTAGTATAGCCGAAGGAGTAGAAGATAGAAGGGCATTTATCTCCATCTCCAAGAAAGCAGACTTATCCTTCATTCTCTGAGATTCTTATTTTGACCAAGATTTAACCTTCTCTTTTAGGCTACGAAGTTTGAAGGCAATATCAGACATAGGATCCATCCTGTGGTCAGTGAAAATGAGGGGCCATTCATATAGAATCATATTAATAAAATCCACATTATCTAACCAGGCTTGATTAAACTTGAACGGATAAGCATTGTTTCTCTGTTGATCTACCCACTCAAATAAGACCAGGAAGTGGTCAGAAATCCCGCACCTATGAGTCCATGCCCGATACCTAGGAAGAGAGCTGACCAATTGCTCAGATAACAGAAAACGATCCAGTCTTTTTGAGATACCTTCTTCCCCCATCCTTCCATTCCTCCAGGTAGGGCCTGCACAGGAGGGAGCTACATCGACCAAGTGGTGTTCTGAGAAAATATTGGTGAAATAAGAACCCAAAGGGTCCAAATGAGCTCTAGGCCCCCAAATTTTGGAAGCATTTAGGGTAAGATTTAAGTCTCCAGCCAGAATGAGATTTGGAAGAGATAGAAGACCTCCGTCAGCCACAGATTTCCAATATAAATCCCTATTTATGTATGGCCCATAGCAATTAAGGAGTGAAAGTTCTAGTGAAGAACCTCATATCAGGGCTTTTAGCAGGATACCCGCAGAGGTATGGAAAGCATTACACTTAAGGATTTTAGGGTTCCAACCGGAAAGTAAGCCACCAGAAAGGCCATTTGAGTTTAGAGCACAAAACTCCCAGCCAGGATAGAGCTTGGAAAAAGCAAATAATGCAGGATAGATGCTGGTCATAGTCTCTTGGAGGAAGACAACATCCAGAGAAAGAGCAGAGATCAGTTGTCGAAGGCTTTTTTGCTTGGCCAAGCCTCCCAAGCCTCTAACATTTAGAGAGAGAAAACACATCAAGAATCAAGCGAAAGAGGGTTCATTGCTCTAAGGACCCTTTGAGGAGAGGAGGAGGATGAGCGCTCAGCATCTCTAATTCTGGTGGACAGGGGGATATAGGGAGGCGAGACAGCAATAATAGGAGGCTTCGATTTTTTCTTTCTCCTTATAGTCACATTCTCAAACATAATAGAGTCGAGAGGCAGAATTGAGGGAGAAAGGGGTGATTTATCAGAGAATATACTCAAGGAATTTTGTAGAGTAGGATCAGAAAAAGATGGGGATGTAATGGGACTCGAGGGAGACAAAGGCTTGGGACTAGAGGGAACTAGGGGAGGAAAATACTCATCTATAAAGAGAGGGGATGGATTAGATCGATCTATAGGATGAACAAGGGAGGAAGGGGGAGTGTAAATTTTTGGAGACACTTCGACTGAAGTAGGGCCCCTTGGGTGCCCAAACTGAAAAAGTGGAGGGGGAGGCAGAGAGGGAATTAACTCCGGAGGAGGAGAAACAGGTAAAGGTCCCGCAGAGTCAAGAAACGATCGACTAGAAACTGGAGGAACCGTAGTTTCAAGGGTTGCGCTATTAGAAAAAGGAGGAGGACTAGGCAAAGCCTTAATAGGATCGGCTGAAATCTTAGATTTTCTACTATTCAGAACTGAATCCACAATAGCCAAATCAAGATCTGATATTTCTCCAAAAGCAGAACAAGAATTTTTATGGATAGCATTTGTCGGATCTGGAGTGGCCAAGTCAGAACATACCTTATTTTTCCAGCCCAAAGGAGAGGTGCTAGGTGGCGACGAAGGATCCAGTGAGACCGAACCCTTGCGGAAGGAAGAGCATGAACGACGTAAATGCCCAGTATTCCTACAGTAACTGCAGTGAAACAGAATACCTTGATAGTCGAGACGCTGGATGATAAGTCTTTCATGACAAAGGATCTCTATTTCAGCAGGTAATCCAAGCGTGACATCCAATTCGACTAATATCTTCACCATCCTCTTATCATAGGCATTCATATAATCCTCCTCCACTGCCACAAAACGCCCTATGGTGTTTCCCACACCTTCTAACAAAGAACGGTTCCAGAGAGGAAAGGGCAGTCTGGGGAGAAGAGTCCAGAGATGTCTCTTCTTCACACGTTCTTGAGTCGGATCAAAATTCACATGCCAGCGAACTAAAACCAAAGATCCTTTGCCGACCCTCCAAAGTCTGTTTAAAAGCTGAGTTACATGATCGTCCTCCAGGAAGACTATGACAATCCAACCCCGTGCCAGGAGACTGATAGTCGGGACAAAAGAGAGGAAGGGTTTCCAGTTCGCAGAGGCCCATGCAAACCATTCCTTTTTGTCCATCGATACATACTCTAATCTGCCTATTAATGCTCTCGCACATAGCGCTTCTACTCTGTCAAGGAATATGTCGCGCCCAACCACGTACCGCAGTTTCCCTTCCAGAATCTTGTGCGCCTTCGATTTCCTTCTACGACGATATCTCGCTACTGCAGGGTCGACTGAGGGTTCAGGGGAACCAACCAGAGTCTGCAACATAAGGACAAAATCAAAGAACTTTCCAAGGAATACTCGCCAGACTGTTGGAGTCAACAGGGGGACAAAAGAGGGATAGATTCAAAACCCGAGAGAGTGTGGAGCTGTGAAATACCAAACCCAGAGTGAAACAAATCACAAAACCCCAAAAAAATAGAAACCCCAAATCATCAAGTCTCCGGCCTAAGAAGGGAAAGGGAGCTGCACAAGCCCACAAAAGAACCCGCTAGGCCAAAGCCAAAGCAGATAAAGAAAATAACAGAGTCTCTTCTCACAGCAAAGGGCTAATTTGTAACCCTAGTTGTACTAAACAAAGGGTTAAAGACAAACTCGACCTCATCATAACCCATACCTCAAAAAAAAAGAATCACCGGTCTCTATCAGACAAACACATGCACAGCCGCATGAGAAAGGTACTGATAAGTCATGAGACCCCCGAATACCGGAGAAGGAGAAAATACTGTAAAGTGACAAAATCAACACCTCGACATGAAAAAGGTGGCAAAACCACAGAACAAAAAACCAAAGACAGCCAGAAAACCAGGGAAATCAGACCAAAAACCGACTAGTATTTACAATTCCCACTTATTTTTCGTTGGTTGGTACTAGTCCTCAATCTGTGAGGATGGACTCCAGCCGTCGGCGTTGGCTTGCTGAGAAATCCCCAAATGGAGAAAGCAAGACTGAGAAACAGGGGATAGTAAAAAAACCCAGAAAAAACTAGGAGAAAACGTAGGAATAAAAACAGATCTTTAAGAAACAGAAAAAAGAAAACACCAAAAGAAACAGAATAAAGGTGAAAAGCTCCTATCCCAGGGGTGGAGGAGACATTGTCACCGGACAACGCCATCCTGCAGGGTGTTGGCTCGAAACCCTCGACGAAAATCTTCCTCTCGCCGCTCCATCGCCAATTCAATCGAGAGACACTTTTCGTCCCAAAGAGATATTCAGTAGGACATGTTATTTGAATAACTAAAATACAAAATTGAGTTTTTTGCATGCCCTAAAACTAAAAATTACTAATTTAAGTTGTGGTGCATTGTGTGGTAAACAATATAGTGACTAAAGTATTATCCATGTATAAACATTACAAGATAGAGCATGAAATCCAAAACTCAAGTGAAAACTATATGTTGAACTCATTTTAATCATGCAAGTGTAGCCTGATATGTATTAAGGTTTCGGGTGACATAGTGAAATAAATATATAGCTAGGAATTAAATGGTTGGAACAAGGAATGGTTCATGGCATATAATGTAGGGGTAGTTTCGTAGTTAGTAAGAAGGTGGGAGACCATGAGTAACTAACCTAATCGTCCATGGGAAACTTTATTGTATGTATATCTAGCATAAACAATAAGTGAGAATCAAGCCAAAAAATGTTGAATATAAGCTGTGCACCTAGTGAGGAGATGACATTAGCCATGATAAGAGTGAAGGATGTGTAATCTTGGTGAGAAATGATTTAAAATTTTGGAACGAGAACAACAATTATCTCTGTCACCTTTTTAGTCGATGGCCTAAGGGGTAAGTTAAATTTTACTTGAAGTGTCCACATGAGCATTGGAATTATTACCCAAGGGAAGTTGTATATTGATCTTGGGATAAATCATTGATGTTAGATGAATCTAGTGTTAAAATCTAATGCCAGGCAATGAGCATGTTCGGCCCAATATTGAACTCTTTTGTAAAAGAAAAACTTAGTATAAATCAATAGTGTAAGGGAGCGTGGGTTATGGCACAAAGGGATAGAGGGAATTATGGTTAGTATATCGGAAGTATAATGTATAGCTAACTATTATAAAGCATATTATCATAAGTCGTGTGATGCTAAATTATTATTATTATTATTTTGGGCATTAACGAATAGTTACAACATAATAAGTTGAATCAATATAATAACATATATTGATATATTAGAGAAAAGAGTTGTAACGAAGGTAGATAATGGAACTATCACCACATCAGTTGATAGGGTAATGTAAGGAAAGTGCACAAAGCGGTAGAGGTTGGTAATAATGTAAATGAAGAGATAATCGAATAAGGATCAAATAGTTGATGAGCAATAATTATTAATAGGTTATTGAATCTAACCATGAATAAGCAGGATGTTCATTCTATCGATAATGATATTTTGTAATAATTGGAAGGAACTAAAAGAGATTGATAGGTGAAAGCAAGGGATTGGAGGTCGTAAGCGGTTAGTGTCGCATTTGTCAAAATCTATAGCATGAAAAGAAATTACTAAGGACAAGTAATTATGTGAGTAATAATTACAGGGTAGTAATTCTAGAATGCAATTGATGATGGATCGCCATAGGAAACCATATATTAATTTATGTTGTGTGTTAGTCCCATAGGTAGACTAGGTTGAAAGTAGAATACGCCCATGCATGAAAAACGCTCAACTTTTATAGATATTAGAGCTATATCTTGAAATATACTTGAGTTTGGTTCATTCTTTGAATTATTTTGGAAATTAACCGGGTAATCAACCATCTTGCAGGTGTAGAATGAATTGCAGAGGAATTTTATAGAGTATAGTAGAATACAAGGGAAATCAAGGTGTATTTTAACAGATGGAAAACTTTAGTGAATTCAAGAAGTGCTTGAGGCCGAATTTATTAAATCGAAACAAAACATGAACATACTAATATTTATAACAAAGAATTTAGCAGTTCTTTACAGAACGAAAGGCCATACATGAGGATATATGTGAAATTTATAGACAACAAGTCATTTATGGATACAATACAACAAGAAAACTTCATATGCTATTGTGTCAACATAAAACTGTAAATACTATGCTAGAGGCAAACCTGTATTTGAATCTATGTCATAATATTCAACATTCAACCACAGGAAAAGCATCATCGATACTCAAAATGAGACAGAATATGATGCAACAACTTTATTGATCATTTTATGAACTCTTTCATATACATAGAACAATATAGCAATGGAAAAAACATAAGAAGAAATATATGTAATACTTTGTATTCTTAATCTCTGGAAAAAATAATACAGGGAAAAAGTATTCATCTGACTCAACATCATAAGCAAAAAACTTCTAAGCCTAAAATTTTCAACCTTGAGCTCATAACTAGAATTAAAATATATATATTTAGTTGCAACTAAATGCAGTTATCCCTTACTTGACTTGTAACTAAATAATAATAGTCTTTTGACTAATTACTTTTTACACATGCAGGGGGGCACCCTTATTTTTTCCTTTATCGAGCGATTGTTTTCCTCTCATGTGCATTTGAGGTGGAATGACTAGGTGACCTTGTAGAATGCCAATGTGTCTCATCTTCTGCAATAAATTCGCATAAGTTTGACCTCCAAGTGGCATAAAATACAATGGAGCTACCAGTCCTGGAAATTGCCAAGGTATCTAAGGCATCTTCTAACTACTGGGATGATAAGGTGAAGTTTGGCTTGAAGTCTTCCTTGTTGATTGTGTTTGGGGAGGAAGGGATATTTTATGATACCTCATGACCAATTTCCAATATTTCCCCAGTGGGATCTTATGTGCTCTTAGATTCTCCAATGTTAGTTTAGCTATTGAATGTCTTTCATATGAGAGGGGCTCCAAATATCTAAAAATGGGTCCAAGACTTATCCATATTTGAAACAAGGTCTCAACCTATCAACTACATGGTTTCCACTTATCACTCCTTCTAATATCTCCTGCTGAGGATATTCATTTCTCTTATGTATTAGTAGTGCTTGGTACTCATATTTAGAATAAAGATATGAATTTCCATCCCATAGTGATTTCAGTCCCAAATTTATCACCCCATTACATGCTTTTGAAAGAAGCAATGTCATATGCCAGACTGTTTGTACTATTATGCATTACTCTTAAAAGATTCTATTTCAACAACATCTATTTGGCTATTTTAATCACCTGAGTTCTGTTGGTGAGTTAGAGCTCTTCTATTTTCCTTTTTCTTCTGCTATTAAGATACTCAATGATATCCCTATATTGCTTTGGTTTCTATGCTAGAGTGATCTCCACCTACTTCATTTCTTCTTTGGATTACCTATTAGTTACCTCTTTATGAACAATTGTATAATTTTTCCCCACAAATATTAATTAATCCTTCTTAGTAGTTGTTCTCCCTGGGAGTCCATTTGTAATGACGTTATATGACCCTTGAGGTCATCAATCTCTCTCTTTAAATAAAAAACACCATCATCTCGTTTGCTAATGTTCCCTTCAAATTAAGTGACCTTGTCATTTTTCTAGTTCTCCAAATCTTTCATCTTGGTGTCTTTGTCTTCCTCCACTCTAGTTGGATCTTGAGTATTGGTGTCCTCTTACATGGCATCCCAATATACCACCTCTATTTCAGTTGTATTCTTCTTGGGATCTTGGACACTTTGATATGCTTCTGAAGGAATCTACACCTTGTCGTAAGTGTTTGTTGTTGTTGTTTGAGCTATTACAATAGGGTCAATGGTATTACCCTGAATCTTGAAGGTTGATACTTGTGCTAGCAGCTCACATAGATTCTTTTGTTTATCCTCTGCCAATATTTTGTACTAGACTACAGTTCAAATATTTTTCTCTTTTTCCTATTCAACTTGCTTGATCTCATCAGTTTAGACTGGGTGGACATTTGGAGTCTTTAACTAATTCTTTAGATTATCTATTTCATTATCCTTGGTGGCTATCAAAGATTTTATCTAAGACCCGTCATTAGGACTTGATCCCAAAGAAATGAATTTCTCTTCTAGATCCTTTATGGTAACCTATTTAGCTATCATAGTCTACTTCTCATCTTTTAATAGGTCTTCAACTTTGTTGAGGGTTTCCTCCAACTACCTTTAAATATTAGTGGATTTGACCACTTCTGCATAGATAATGTCACTGGCTTTCTTAAATAAATCTAATTTTTCCAGGCTTCCAAACTAGATCCAATTTATCACATGCTCTTCTGCTTTGCAATAACTTAGCTTGGTGGGGATAGGATCCTTTGGATCTACTACAACATATATGAAATTGTTATCTACATAGTTAGACATTGATAATAGTCTCTTATGAGGGGTAATTATAAATTGTATATCATCATTGATTGAATGTACACTTTTCTCTCTAATAACTTTATATACTAATTGCATATTTGTATGGACTAAGATAGGACATGGCATGTCCCTTCCCCTCTACTCGACGGAGAGGACACGACCAACACTACTGCTGCTACTGTCAAATGGGAAATATAGCCCCATAAACATAAAGCAAAATGAATTCAACATAAACTACATACACAGATGCATAATACATGAAATGTACAACAGAAACAAATACATTTTATTCAACACATTCATCCTGCTCATAATTCATAAAACAAGCAGCATTCATCATGTTCAAGCATTCAACATGTTCATGATAATTATACAACAAATAGTTTACAGAGATTAAGCACACATGAATAATTATCTTGAGAATAAGCTTCCCCGCAACTAGCTATGTCACTGCAACGTTCCACCCAACCATAGGCCAGTGTGCTCATCAATCTCTCATCATCACTGCCACCCCTGAGCTGGGCATGATTTCCACAAAGAGCTAGGGAACACGGACTTACACACATCAAGACCAAACACCCACTGTCAATCCAATAATCACATCCAGACATAATCATCCCACTAATAGATGGGTTCCTTGGACTTACTCATCCAAGCCAACACAAGGATGCACTACACAACAATCCACGTTGTAAACCAGCAACCAGGCTCCTCACTGTATGTAGGGAAAACACTGTAACAGAGAATTACTTCTGCAGAAACACCGACGCTGGGGAAAAAAAATATGACCACTCTTTCTCAAAAAAATTGAGTGCTCCCCACTACTCAATCACTCAGCAGAACAACTAGCGTCTCTGCTAGGGAGAATGACCCAAAACAGGTGGATGCTAACCACAGATGGACCTAAACACAACACAAAAACATTATTCTACAATAGGATGAATGCACAATGTGCATCCACAGGATGGAATGGGTGGAATGGGTGACCAAACAGTTGTTCTCTACTTGCGGTTTTAATGAACAGGGTGAGCAACTCAGAACCAACAACACGAATCTGCAGCAGGATGAACAACAACGTAAAATGAACCCCAAAGCACATGAGTGAACCCCGCGAATGATGAACTTACCATAGCATAAACCACGACCCCACAGATTAGAATGAATTATAGGAAACGAATCCTTGTTGCACATGCACTCAGCAACACCACAACGAATTCCCAACCATGGAGAAAAATGGAAAAACTGCAACAAACATGAAGGATGGAGCTCTGCAAGCTTCAATCACATGAGGAAATGAAGGACATCCCTTCCTAATGGGTTGCCCCAACACTTTATGGTTGTTTACTTACCCGATAATCCAAACATGTTTTTCAAAATGGGTGGTCTTCCCAATTCAAATTTGATCTCCATACCTTTCCCATCCCAAGGAAATAACTTCCTCAACCAATTTCTGGCAGAAATAAATGTTTGACACAAAAAGAAAAAAATGGGTAGTTGACATATTTGTGGGTTTACCCTTTGACATTTGGTCACACCCTATTGGCTCAGGAGTTTGACTAACTCCCCTCCATATCCCTTGTGGAATCATGCCCCCATCTCTTTAAGGTTTGCAGTCCCATAGCTAGTTGTGGTTTTATATTAATTTGTACATTTGCATGATATATCAAAATATGTATATACTATGTTTGACTTAGCACTATAACCATAGGTATCACCCTAATAACCTATACACAAAACATCAATCAATGGCAGGGCCTTGGCCTTGAGCTCCTCACCGTGATCCGAATACAATATTTACACTATGTACAATTAAATACCAAGGGGTCAAGACTGGGGTATTACAATTCCCTCCCCCTACAACAGCATTGTCCTCTGTGCTTAACAAAATTTAAAAAAATGCTACAGTAGCACCACCCTCAGTGTTCTGCAAGATTAAACAAAAATGGATGTGCCAATCGCATGGCACCCTCCAGCTCTCATGTATCAGGATCGTGGTGCTCCTTCTGCATTTTCACTTGTCCAATGGTACGATATGGAACTCTTCCAGGACCTTGATTGCATGCATTAGTCCATACCACCAGTCTCCTTTTGGTCTTGGATAATCTCCACGGCTTGGAACATCTCCAATGTCTTTGGCATCCAACAGTACCTATGCTCAAGCCCCAAGCAATGAGTCAATTCCCATGTCAAATTCACAAGGTTTTTCAAAAACTCATGGATGAATCATGTGCAAATGTATATTAACATAAAATCAACAAGAATTTTCCAAGTAAACCAAATACTTATTTGCATAAGTATCTTGTTTTGGTTCCACAGGTATCCAACTTGGATTTATACAACCATGGCACCAACCAAACCTACCCCATCTCATGTAAGGGTGTGCATTAAAAGGTAGACAAGTCTCTACAAGCCTCGGATCACCTGAAAATATTTCTCAACCGAGATCTAATAGCTCTGCTTCAGAGCCCAACACTTCCTCTAGGTGCTCACCAAGATCAGGTGCTTCCTTTCCAGACACCACAACAAATTAGTTCACATGTCAGATTCATTCTTTTAGGATGCAATCTATAACAAGGTTTCCAAAACCATAGTTGTATTATATGCCCATGTGTATTTATAGAGAATCAACAACAACTAAAACATTGCTAAGTAATCAAATAATTCTTTGTATCTCTCATCCAATATATGTTATCCCTACTCTAGAGCCCAACACCTCTCTGGGTGCTTAATGGTAGCTCTACTTGAGGGCTCAGCACCTCCTCCAAGTGCTCAAGGACTTCCTTTCCAAACAGCAAAATGAATCAACTCACTTGTTAGATTCATACCTATAAGATGCAACCTTTAACAAGATTTTCCAAAATCATGGTCGCATCATATGCGTATGTGTATTTACAGAAATCAACAAAAATTTGCTAAGTAAATCAAATACTTATATGTATAGCATCTCTCAACCGAGATATGGTCATCCCCACTTCAGAGCCCAACACTTCCTTGGGTGCTCAATGGAATCTCTAGCTTAAGGGCCTAGCACCCCCTCCAAGTGCTTGCCAATGCTCAGGCGCTTCTTTTCTACACACCATAATACATAGGGGTTATTCTCTTCACAGAGCCCCCACTCTCATGACAGTCCCCTTACGGTGTGAATGGGTGTGGAAGGAAGTCTAACCGGATGTATTACACCTTGGGCGTCCCCGGTGATGCATATCGATGCCTAGATGGTAGGGGGGTGAAGCTATGTACCCAAATACATCCTTCCAGAGGAGCCATCTTTCTCAAACACATCCTCTTGAGCAACTCTGTACTCCAAGGGAGAACCACCATCATCTCACCTACATTACATACTAGCATGCAGTTCACATGAGATGTCATCATAAAATTTTCAATCATAGATTTTCAAGTCTATTTCTTGCATGGATAAATTTCCAATTATTAAATGATCAATAACATTGATAGTCAAATCAAAATCAGAATTCACAATTCTGCTTCCCACAGAAAATCAGATTTTTGCAACCATGAGGTCATTCTCGTATTGTTTGGCTTTTTCAAGTGGGGAGTAATCATCCCTTACTTACACATGCTTCCCAAAACATGGACATTCACACACAACATGTCATCTTGACACCATTTTAGATCATCCAAACAGTTAATAACCTTCAATTAGCAATTAACAACAAAATTCAAAATCTGAAATTTAAATTATGTCTTGTTCAAAATCTAGATTTCAGTCATGAGATCCTTCTCATAGCACATGGCAATTTCCTGCCTTGGTTTCAATGGGTACAACCAAAATTCTCTTTTCAGGTCATTCTACCTGCATTCTTTAGGAAGGGTCATTTCCTCATGGAATTACAAGTTCACATGCAAGATTCCTCAGCCTATAGATAGGCTCAACTTTACCTACAGGACATCCTTCATTGAACCTCCTGCAATATCCTGCAAGTCCCACAAAAGAACTTACATCTATTAACTCTATTGAAGTAGGCCAACTCCTCATGGCCTCAATCTTTTTAGGGTCTACATATATTCCTTTATCTGAGATAATTTGACCCAAATAATGAATTATATCTTCATAGAAGTCATAGTTGCTCAACTTTGCATACAGTTGATGCTTCCTGAGCAATTTCAAAATTAGCCTCAACTGGTCCACATGTTCTTCCTCATTCTTTGAATAAGTAAGAATTTCATCAAGGAAAACAAGAACAAACTTGTCCAAGTACCTGCTAAAAACATTATTCCTAAGGCACATAGATGTAGCTAGTGCATTTGTGAAACCAAATGGTACCACTACAAACTCATAAGATCCATACCTTGCTCTAAAGGTTGTCTTATGAAAATCTTCATCCTTGATCCTTACCTGCTGCTAACCAAACCTTAAGTCAATATTGGAAAACACCTTTTCTCCTCTCATTTGATCAAAGAGGTCATCAATTCTAGGCAAAGGATATGTGTTCTTCTCAACAACTTTGCTCAGCTGTCTGCGATCAATACACAACCAGAGTGTACCATCTTTCTTTTTCACAAAATGGAATGGTGCTCCCCAAGGAGACACACTTGGTCTGATGTACTTATTTTCCAACAAATCTTGCAGCTGCATCTTCAGCTCTAGCATTTCTGGCATGCTCATCCTACATGGTGTATGGGACACTAGTGTTTCTCCATGCACAAGCACAAAGGTAAAATTAATGTCCTTCTTTGGAGGAAGCCCTGGAATTTCATTAGGAAGAACATTCTTGAATTCCTGTAACATATGAAATCCCTCCAACCTAGGAGTATCATTCTCTGCTTCCTCCAAAACATGAGTTGCATACACTCTGCAACCTTTCCCATAGAACTTCTTTAGCTGCATTGCTGAAGACTTCCTTCCAGAGATCACTTTTGGAATTCCTTTCACCACCTTTAGTTTCCCTTCTTCATCCAAGCACTCAAAAGTCTTGTTGTAATAATCAAGCTTTACTCCATGTGCTTCCAACCAATCCATTCCAATGAGTATATCAAAGGACCCAAGTGGCAGCACATTCATAACTGCACAAGTTATTAACCCATCCATGACCAATGGACATTTCCTTACCACCTCATTGACCTTCTTCTTGGTTCTAGTGGCTGGTCATACTAACCATGATCTTCTATGCTTTGACTTATTCAAAGTGCACATCTCAATAAGTCCAGGGGTGATATAGATGTGAGTCGATCCAGGGTCAATCAAAATAGAAATAGTATGTTCAGCAATCGCACCCTCAACTTCCACCACAATTGATTTACAGCCTACCTGGTGGTCTTCTAACACTGCATAAATTTTAGAAATTGTCCCTGCTTCTAGACCCACAGTCTTAGCTTCTTTGGTGCTAGGGACTTAACCTTCATTCCTATTCTCAAGTGGACAATTCCTACGTAGATGGGGTCCTTCACATCCCCAACATTTGAGTGGTTTATTTGTATTTTCCCTCATCACTTTGGTTGGCTCAATCACAGCTTGTGATGGCTTCCTTTGTTGCTTCAGGAGGTGAGAAGGTTTAAAACCTTTCTTCCTTGGGTTAAGATGCTCATTCTTCTTGTGGGAATTTCTCCTACTCCCTTCTATCTCTGTTAACTGATGCCCATAGTTTATCTACCTTTGGAGATCTTCCAAAATCTATAGCATGGTTGTAGTTAATTGGTTTTTCTTTACCAAATCCTTGACCAACCTTTTATTTTCTTCTTTGCAACCCTGCAACTCTACCCTTGGGCTTCTTATGGTAGCTGCAACATCTGGGTAACTCTCTTGTTCCCTCTTCCCAAGAGCTTTAGTTTCATTTTCTGGGATATTGTAAGCTAGCCTTACATACCCTTCCCTATGTGGACAATTTCTACACAAATGGGGTCCTCCACATCTCCATCATTGGAGTGACTTTCTGTTCTCTTATGGATCTCTTGGCTTTTCCCCCATAGCATCTTTTCTGTGTCCACGGGGATTCTGTCCATCATCCATGTTGTTAATTTTCTTGGTGTTGATCTTCTTTGACCTTCTTGGTTGGACCAAGATCAAATTTTCAATCTGCACTATGACTCTACAAAATGTGTTAACAACATCATTTGTTAGACAATCTCAAAAATTCAAAAATTACTTACCAATTGCTTCTTGCATGCATGAACTGACAATGTGCATTTCGTCGGGTTGGATAAGTTTAGCGATTCTGCTAATTAGCACTCTTTCTTACTACAATTTTCTTTCTGTAATATGGCACATATGTTCACTGCCATTTTTCAACTTTCTGGCACCTACAAATTCCACTTGAAAATTGTGGAAAAATACTATGTTTCAGCGAATTCAACTTTTCCACCCGATCGGCGAAACTCAGGGTTTCCCTCCGACGTGTTGGAAAAACTCATCGAGTTTTCCTTACGTGTATCGACAAAACTAGCCCTTTTCATCCGATTGACAAAACTTCGACTTTGCTCCCGATGTGTCGACGAAACTCTGATATTCCTCTCGACACACCGACAAAACTTGTCCTTTTCTGCCGACAGGAAATTACAACACTTAGAAAAAAACTCATCTTTTTCTTCTTTTCTTCATCGGCGAAATTCATCAAATTTTTCCATCGTGTCATAAAAACTCTGCCTTTTCTCCCGACGTGTCGATAAAAATCACTGAGTTCACTTGACCTGTATCGGAAAAACTGACCTTTTCTTGCCGACAAGAGAAATTTCGACACTTCAAAAAAATTTGGAAATTTTTCTTCCTTTTCATCGGTGAAACTCATATTTTTCGCCCGACACGCATCGGCGAAAACATGCCTTTTTCCCCCGACACGTATCTATGAAACTCATCTTTTTCACCAGCTCACATCAGCGAAAACACACATTTTTCGCCCAACACATATTAGTGAAACTCACTGAGTTCATCCAACACGCATTGGCAAAACTCCCATGTTTTTTCGACATGTCCATACTTAGAAACAATTTTGGAAATTTTTCTATCTTTTCTCCCTTCCTCGGAAAACTTACCAGTTTCTTCCAATAGGTGATCTCGAGAACCCTTTGTCGAGATGTATTAGAGAAACTCACTGAGTTCACCCGACACATATCGGCACAACTCAATCAACCCAACCAGCATGTATCGGCAAAACTTGAAAGACTCAGCCGACACTGTAACTTCGAATACTTAAAAAAATTTCCAAAAAAAATATTTCTTCCTCTTTCTCGCCAGCTCACCTTAGCCTTTCATGGTGACACGGACGTTGCAATCTTGTATCGATGAAACTTAACTTTTCTACCCGAAACACATCGATGAAACATAACTTTTCCACCCAACATGTATTGGATAAACTCCCCAAGTTTGGTCGACATGTCCATACTCAGAAAAATTCCAAAAAAAATTCTGTCTTTTCTCTGTCGTCGGCGAAACTCGCCAAGTCCTTCCGATGTGTGTCGGTGAAACTCAGCCAACACAGCCAACATATCGAAAAAACTCACCGAGTTTTTCCAATTCTTCAAACACTTAGAAAATTTTATTTCCCTTCCTTCCTTGTCAGCTCAACTCATCCTTTCGTGTTGACACCATCGGCGCAACTTAGCTAGTTCAATCGACATGTATCGGTAGAACTTGGTAAACTGAGTCGACATGGAAAATTTCCAACACTTAGAGAAATTTCTGAAAATATTTTTGTTGGCCTATGCTCAACAGAGGGTAATCCTACCTCTGTTAACTGCTCTTCTTGGCCCATTGAGTCCCAATGCTACAACATAGCTCTGATACCACACTGTCACGTCCCCTCCCCTCTACTCGAAGGAGAGGGTGCGACCAACACTGTTGTTGCTGCTGTCAAACAGGAAATCTAGCTCCATGAACATAAACCAAAATGCATTGAACATAAAATACATACACATATGCATAATACATGAAACGTACAGCAGAAACAAATACATTTTATTCAACACATTCATCATGTTCATAATTCATAAAACATGCAACATTCATCATGTTCAAGCATTCAACATGGTCATGATAATTTATAAAACAAATAGTTTGCACAGATTAATCACACAAGAATACTTATCTTGAGAAGAAGCTTCCCCATGAGTAGCTATGTCACTGCAACGTTCCACCCAACCATAGGCCATTGTGCTCATTGGTCTCTCAGCATCACTGCCAACCCCGAGCTGGGCATGATTTCCGCAAGGATCTAGGGAACACAGACTTACACACAGCAAGACCAGACACCCACAGTCAAGCCAATAATCACGTCCAGACACAGTCATCCCACTAACAGATGGTTTCCTTGGACTTACTCAGCCAAGCCAACGCAAGGATGCGCTACACAACAATCCACGTTGTAAACCAGCAAACAGGCTCCTCACTGTACACAGGGAAAACACTGTAATAGTGGATTTCTTCTACAAAAACACCGATGCTGGGGAAAACACAAATGACCACTCTTTCTCAGAAAAATCGAGTGCTCCCCACTACTCAATCGCTCAGCAGAACAACTAGCATCTCCACTAGGGAGAATGACCCAAAACAAGTGGATGCCAACCACAAATGGACCTAAACACAACACAAAAACACTAGTCTATAGAAAGATGAACGCACATCGTGCATCCACAGACTGGAATGGGTGACCAAAATGCAGTTCTCTGCCTGCGGTTTTAATGAACAGGGTGAGCAACTTAGAACCAACAACACAACTCTGAAACAGGATTAACAACAACGCGAAATGAACCCCAAAACGCGTGAGTGAACCCCGCGAATGATGAACCTCCCAGATCATAAACCGTGACCCCACATATTAGAATGAATTATGGGAAATGAATCCCTGCTACACATACACTCAGCAACACCACAAAGACTTCCCAACCATGGAGAAAAATGGAAAATTGCAACAAACGTGAAGGAGGGAGCTCCGCAAGCTTCAGTCGTGTGAGGAAATGAAGGACGTCCCTGCCTAATGGGTTGGGCCAACACTTTGTGGGTGTTTACTTACCCCATAAGCCAAACACGTTTTCCAAAATGGTAGGTCTTCCCAATTCGAATTTACCTCCAAACCTTTCCCATCCCAAGGAAATAACTTCCTCATCCCATTTCTGGCAGAAATAAATGTTTGACACAAAAAGGCAAAAATGCGTAGTTGACATCTTTATGGGTTTACCCTTTGAAATTTGGTCACACCCTATTGGCTCAGGAGTTTGACTAGCTCCCCTCCCTATCCCTTGTGGAATCATGCCCCCATCTCTTTAACATTTGCAGTCCCATAGCTAGCCGTGGTTTTATATTAATTTGTACATTTGCATGATATATCAATATATATATNGGGCTAATATCCCTAGAGTAAATGACTTTTTGCTTAACTCAATTATTTCTTTGGGAACTTCTTCTTGTGATTCCTTCCCAACTAAGGCCTGAGATGTTTCTTATGGTTCTATTATGGACTTCTTGGGCTAAGGAGCTTATTCATCCCAATCAATGTCCATGTATGTGGTTAATATTTTTTCTCCTCTCTTTTGACCTGATAATTGTTTTGTTTCAATCTGTCCAGCTCAGTTCCTTTGAGCCTCTTCTAAGTCCTCCCAGCTTTCCTTGTTTAATATAATCTCCCACTCTATTCTGGGTGGATAATCATATGTTAAGTTATTAATAGTCAACATTTTCTTTGAAATTACCTTGATTCATGGTTTGGGCGAAGCAACTACATGTATCCCACTGATAACGTTCCTTGGATGCAGGATTTAGGTGAGCTAGAAAACCTAGCAGAGTGTCATCAACTTCATTATCATTCTCATAACCTAAAAGGGTGCACAGAAGTGATACAACGCTTATGGAGGCTCCTTTGAAAAGGGAGTTTTGAAAGGAGGCTTTAATTGCTAGGTAAGCATTCCTAATTTTATGTGTTTGGATAGGACTAGGGTTTTATTAGTTGGGCTCAGGTTTTGATAGGTGAGTGCCATTCTTTTCTCTTCTATAGGTTGCAGGCCCTGCTGGTTTGGTATGCAAACATTTTCCATAGACTATCAGCTTCAATGTGGCACACAACCTGGAAATTATCAAAGGACATTGTTAAATTTTTGCTAGGGGAGAAAAATGTTGAACACCAATAAGTAAACTCTGGGAAATACACAACTTGAGAACACACAAACCAGACAAGGTTTGAATCCCATAATATACAAGGGTCATGGTCTACAAATTCTAGGATTCAAGCTTCTTTTATGGTTGCATTTAGGCCAAAGTGGGTTTACATCAATATCATAGATATCGACTTGATGGTCATAGATACTTTCATTTCTAGCAGATTTGGTCTTAGAACTTGGGCTTTTGTCTTTCTGAGACATTTTAACAGTCAAGATTATTGGTTCGAGGGGGGAAAGTGGTTGTATTGACTAGGTTATGGAAAAATTACTTAGGTTTTACATTGGTAAAAACTATAAATCAACATGGAGGTTGATGAATTACCCAAATGTATGATGAGGAGGCCGACTCGAATTTAGATATGGGACTGGATTCCCATACATACGAGTGAAATAGGTCTGATTGAGTAGAGCTCTATGATCTGGTGACAATCACTCGAGAACTAACGATTTGTCCCCTTTTAAACGATTGCAAAATTCAAAATATTACAATTGTCAAAATTTTATTTGACGATGACGAATGATGGGGCGCTGTCGTAGTGGGACCACTTGATGGTTGTATGATGGGACATGCTTACATGGACGACGGTTGATGGATATGGGGATTTTACTTTTCTGTAGAAACCACCCCAGTTTCCTAAGGCAACAACACTCGCTAGAATCAACGGTTTCCAAAAAGGCCTCGATCAGGTGCATCCAATAATATTTGTCCAGGCGTCTAGGGTGGTTTATGGTACAACGCGCCCTTGGGCCCAAACTTTATCCGTTTATGGTACAACGCACCCTCGGGTCCAAAATTATCCTTTCACTTTATCAATACATGATGGACGTGGTTCATTATATCTAATATGACTTTTCATGATATGCTCGCCGCCTGATCCACCTAATGCTTCCAGTTTTCACCAGCATTCTCTCGATCTCCACCATTGATTAATTGATGCACTTTTGGATTAGCTCGCTACCTTCTTTTATCTCGTGTGTACTTTCTCGACGTGCTACACACTATTCATAATAATTGGTCATCTCACAGACATCTATGGTGTTCTATTGCTACTTGTTTAATGGTTTGGTTTGTATCTTTTGGTCACATTCCTCAACCATCTCATAATGCTCTTCGAAGATCAACTACAGTCGCTTCTAGTTGGCTTGAGTACTGTAAAAATTCTTTGTGCTAACATCGGCTCCACGGGGACTGTATCTTTCTTTGTAAGTTGCTAATAACAACATACATGTTCCTTACTATTAGGCATTGGACTCATTTGTCATGAAATTTTGACATATTGCAAAAGTTTCTTAGCTTCTCAAAATATTTACAAGCAGTGAAATAGGAAATACTATAAATGTAAGTGTTGTAAAATTAAAATGTAAAGCAGGGAAATGAAATTGTTGCTACTCTACTATGTACAAAATTTTTGGAACTTGGCTTAAGTATAGGAAAAGGCACTTGAGGATCCTTCCATTGATAATAGCTTCTGAATTTTCTCCATTTAGTTCAATAATCTTATATGTATTGTTCCTCATTACTTCTGCAATGACATAGGCCCCATCCATAAATTGACAAATTTTCCATGCTTGCCCATGTCTTCTCTTCTTGCATCCCATTTTCAGGACCAAATCTCTTGGATGGAGATCTCTTTCTAGATCTCTCCCATCAAAATTCCTTTTTACCCTCCTCTGATGCTCCTGTATTTTCATGTTTACCTATTCTCTCTCTTGTTATAGCTCAATTAGCTCATTTACCCTTGTCAACATTTATTTTTCTCCTCAGTCTCATGTTGGATAAGTTTTAGCTCTAGTAATCCAAGTTGTATAGACAAGACTGCTTCTTTTCCATATACCAACTAAAAAGGAGAGGTGCCAATTAATATTTTAACACTTATAATGTCATCCCATAATGCATACCTGAGGTTGACACCCCATGCTATTTTATTTTCTACCAACATTTTCTTAATGATCCCAAGCAAGCTCTTATTTGATGATTCTACCAGACCATTTCCTTGAGGATAGTATGCAGTAGAGTGACCAAGCTCAATGTTATATTTTTGAAAAAATTATACCATCTTGATAGACTTGGATGCTGGAGCATTATCAGTTATAATTTTCTTTGGGCACCCAAACCTTGATAAAATATTTTCTTCTAAAAAAATTATGATTACATTTTCATTAGATAATCTGGTTGGGATAGATTCCACTCACTTTGTGAAGTAATCAATGGCGGTCAAGATCTATTTGTGTTTTCCACTATAATTTTCATTTATTTATCCAATGAATTCCAAACCCCATTATTGGAAAGGTGTTGAAGGTATGATGGGATTAAACGGAAAAGGCTTTAGCTTCTGTTTTCCTACAAATGTTTGACACTCAATACATGCTCTGACAATAAATATTATTAGTATCAACAAATAATATTCTCCAATAGTATCATGCTCTCAAAACTTTGTAAGTTGTGGCCCTCCATGCATCGTGTCCTCCACAAATTCCTTTATGAAGATCTATAATTATTACTTCACACTCATCTTTTATCACACAGTTTAGAAAAAATGCCTTGGGGATCTTTCCAATATAGATATTCATGTAGAATGCAATATTTCATTGATTAAAACTTTAAGGACCTGGCTTGTGAGTTGGATAAATGTGATGGGCATTCAAGGTTTACCAGGTAGTAAACAATGTCCCTGTGCCATTCGGACTCCTCAAATTTTGGAATTAACTCCATTGTATTGTTTTGAGCATCCTGTATATTTCTCAATTTCTCTTCTTCTGTCAATTCTACAATCAAGTTCAGGTATAAAGATTGATAGTTTGACTTATCTAATAACTTTTTTAGTCCTTAGCGCTTCACCAACTTGGTGGGATTAATTTCTAAGTCATATTCTTGGATTTTGGCAATCCACTTTCCTCTTCTTCCTTCACTGTCAGTCTGGCATAAAATATATTTCATTGTATTGTGGGGAACATATGCAATTATCTGTGAATGCAATACACAACACCTGAATGATTTCAGTGCTTTTACATTGGCATAGCCCTGTTTCTCTATCATATTATACTTTAATTCAACATCTCTAAGACTTTGTTGAAAAAGGATATGGGATGCTCATGGGCATCTTGATTTTTCTATAAAAGCATTGTTGCAATAGTACGTGTAGGTGCAAATGAAAATATGAGGAAAGGTTTAGTATAATCAGAATTGATTAATATTGTTGCTTCTCTAATAGACCTATTTAGTTTTTCAAATGCTTCCTTTGACTCCTTGGTCCATTTTACCTCATTACCTATTTTGAGAATGTTGGTAATTTTTAATAAATTTGTCTAGATTTGGAATAAATATCCTCGGAAATTTGATTCTTCTCGTGAATGATTGCACCTCCTTTTTGGTTTTGGAATTTCAAGTTCATGTATAGTTTCCACTCTTTCAAGGTCTACTTACTCCTTCCTTTGACACAATATGCCCTAACAACTTACCTTCCTACAAAGAAAAACTGAACTTCTTTGGATTTAAGGAGAGACCATATTTTCTACACTTCTTAAAAGTTTGCTTCAAATGGGATAGACGTTCCTCATTATTTTTGGAATACACAACCACATCATCAAGGTAAATAACTATGAATTTATATGAATCTCCCACAAAATCTATATCCATGGCACGTTAGAAAGTAGTTGTTGTGTCCGTTAGTCCAAATGGCATCTTATCTTACATATAAAAAGTTCCCCATGGAGTAGTGAATGTTTTCTTCTCTCAATGTTCCTTACTCATGGCTACTTGATTGTATCCTGAAAAGCCATCCATCCTGGAGATCTTATTTCCTCCTACCACCTTCTGCAAAATTTGATCCATATTTTGCAAGGGGTAATTATCTTTTAGGGAACATTTGTTCAGATTTTCTGAAGTGAACACACAATCTTATCTCTCCACTACTTTTTCTGACAGGGACAAGATTATCTACCCATTCAGAGTATCTTAAATGAATTATTATTTTGGCATCTAATAATGTCCTTATTTCCTTTTCTATTATGGGCAGCAGCATAGGATTTGTTTGTCTAAGCTTCTGCTTGAAAGGATTTGTCCCAGGATTTAGAGGAATTTTATTCTCAATTATTGAAATGTCATAGGTACTCAAATCTTCATACCTCCATTCAAATACCTCTATATTTCCTTTGAATAACTTTATGTATTTCTGCTTCACTTTAGTAGGCAATAGTTTGGACAATTTGATGTTCTTGGGTTCTTATTCAATGTCAACATTCACCTCTTCCACATATTCTTCTTTTGGATGAATTGTGGGATTTTGAGGGGCATCATTCTTGTCAAATATCTTGTTTAAAGGATATAGTCCTTTAGGGATGAATTTATTCTTTAATTGCACAATTATATGGTCTACCATTTTGTTGCTAAGCTTTTTTTGTGTACTTCCCTCTTCTTGACTATCTTCACTTTCATCCTCATCTTGATCTTGAATAATCAAAATGTTATAAAATTCATCAATTAACTCTAAAAACCTCTTGATCAGTTGTTCATTGATCCAAGTCATTCCCAGGTGCACGTTAGGGACAACAGTCGACTGAATGAGTTGAGCACTGTTATGGCAGAAGCTTAGAAAAAGAACAAGGAAATAATGAAATACACTATATCGACAGAAAGTATGCGCATAGACAATATGAAAGAATTCAAACCAATTCTATTATTACTTCTTCTCTATGAAGTTTGGTTGATTGTTACAATAATGTACATGTTTATATAGAATGTTGAGATGCTTGGGTGACTACCCATTACGTTCAATTACAAGAAGTTATAATGGTTTGGAAGTTCAACCGTCGCAGGTGACAGAGAGTCAATCTGTCGATATTTGACAGGTGCCGACAAGGAATGTCAAAATGTTGTATGTAGAGTGCAGAATCTGTCAAGATTTGATGAGGTCGATTGTGTTGAGGTTCAAACTTGTCGAAGTTGATGTTGAACCTATCGAAGTAGTCAAGTAGTCGAAGTAGTCAAAGTTTGACAACATGTCAACTACTAGTTGGACCATTCCTCCTTCCTTAAGAAACAATGGTCTCCATTGTGTATTTGTTCAGGGGAGGAAACATGTTGGCTACTTCAGTAGCAGAGTACCATTTTCCTTGCACGAGGAATTTTCCAGCTTTATCCACTTGAAACAAGGGAATGGATTTCGTCCTTGTATGATGTATGTGTCATCCCACAATGGTGTCACAAAGAAGAGGTTCCTAAACATCTGGATGTATGTCTTTGGGTTCTGCTTTCTGTAAGACTTAATTCGTTATGTTCCAACAATGGTTCATGGTATGGTTGTATTAGATACATTTAAAGTTGGATGCAGGCCAAGGTATGCAGGAATGTCGAGCCAAAAATAATTTTCACCAATCTGGTTAAGGATACTGTATGGACCAGATCATAAAGGTTTCAACTTGTTGTGTGGACCAGTGAAGCACTCCTTCTTTAGATGTAACCAGGATTGATCCCCATTTTGGAATGAGTTGGGAATACGATGCTTGTCGTGTCAGGCCTTAGCTTTTGCATTAGCTTGTTGCAACATTTCCTGTGCTTTCTTATGGATGTTTTATATTTGATCTTTGAACTTCAATGCTTTCTCCACTTCTCGTCCTTCGAAGTCGGTGTCATTCAACTGTGTCGAGGAACTGATCAAGCCGATAGGCACGGAGGCTTGAAATCCATAATAGATCTCAAATGGAATATTTCCCGTAGAACTATGTTGACCATGATTGTAGCTATGTTCTATGTATGTAAGGCTATCATCCCATGTTCGACGATGCTTGTGGTTGGACATGCGAAGCAGTTGTACTACCAAGCGATTTACAACTTATGTATGTCTGTCTGTCTGCAGATGGAAGGTTGTTACCAAAGAAATTCTTCTGTCGAGCTATTGCCATAGATTTTTCCAAAAGGTTCTAGTAAATATAGCATCTCTATCAGAAATAATGGTCATTGGGAGGCCATAATGTTTCCACACATGTTCGAAGAAGAGCTGAGCATTCTGTTGTTCTGTCGTAGTCTTCTTGCATGGTATATGGATAGCCATCTTGGAAAACCTATTGACTACCACTAAGATTGCATCATGCTGATGTTTGGTAGTAGGATATCCCATCAAGTAGTCCATAGAAATAGATTCCCATTATCGACTAGGAACTGGAAGGGGTTTATACACTCCTTATCGTTGATTTGGTGATTTAGCAATGGCACAAACTACACACAATTGAATGTACTTGGTGACATCATATTTAAGCGAAGGTCAGTAAAAATACTTTTGGAGGATAACAAGTGTTTTTGTGACTCCAAAATGTCCTGCAGTCTTGTTGTAGTGCACATCCCAAATGAGATTCTTTCAGTGCTCACCAGTCGGTACACAAAGTTGTCCAAGCTTGTATAGCAAGGTGTCCTTCACAAAGTAGTCAGTAGTAAACAGTGTGTCGGTTTGAATTTGTTGCTAAATTGTAGAAAAGTCACAATATACCAAATACAATTGTGTCCAAGTAGTGGTGTCGTAACCCTGCATACTCGTCATTGTAAACAATAGAGTAATGTGTGGTCGGTTGCAGTATTGGATTTTCCTTTCCGATGCTTAATTAGCAACTGAAACTGTTGCAAGTAATTAATCTACTTAATTTTTCAGGTTGTCTATAGTTTTGACTGGGATGGAGTGAACTGCAAAGGTTTATGGTTAGTGAGGATGATTGTTTCCTTTCCAAGAATGTAGTGTCTCCATTGTTTAAGGGCTTGCACAATGGCATACAATTCTTTTTCATACGTCGAATAACTTCTAGCAGTTTCATTGAAAGTTTCGGAATGAAACTAGGTGACCTAAATGATTGAGCACTGTGCCAAGAGCATAGTATGATGCATCCGTCTCAATCTCAAAAGGTTGATGCAAATCAGGTAACACAAGTATTGGTGTAGTACAAAGCTTTTTTTTTAGTTTTTTGAAAGCTTTTTTTGTGTCAGTGTCCATTTGAAGACAATTTTCCCATTTCCCTTAGTCAACTGATTCAAAGGCCATGCGATGTGACTGAAGCCAAGTATGAACCGTCGATACAAATTCACCAAACCAAGAAAACTTCCTAGTTCATGAATGTTTTGAGGAATGGGTCAATCTTTGAGGATCTGTACTTTTTCTGGATCGGCATGAATTTCTGTATAGTCAATTACATACCTCAAATATTTGATGTTGGTCATCACAAATGAGAATTTGTCCATGTTTAGATATAGTCGATGTTGTTGGAGAGTGATGAAGTTGTCTGACATGTTCTTCCCATGATCGACTGAAAATCAAGATATCGTCGAGGTATACAATGACACACTTGTCGATGAAGGATCGTAGAAGTTCATCCATAAATCTCATGAAGGTTGCAGGTGCATTGGTTAAACTGAAAGGCACGACTAACCATTCAAACAATCCTTCTTTGGTCTTGAAAGTCGTTTTCCATACATCGATGGACTCGATCGAAATTTGATGATATCCTGATTTAAGGTCGAGTTTCATAAAGAACTTAGCACCTTTAAGACTATTGATGAGTTCATCTATCCATGGAAGAGGGTATATGTTCTTTACTAAAATTTTTTTGAGATCCTGATAGTCGATGCACATGCGCCAAGTCCCATCTTTCTTTGGAACTAGGACAACTTGACTTCCACAAGGAGAAGAGTTGGGGCGGATATGACCCTTGTCGATCAAATCCTATATTTTCTTGTGAATCTCTTTGTTCTCGAGAATGGATCTTCTATAAATAGATGCGTTAGGTATGAAGAACCAGGAACAAGTTCAATGGAGTGTTTTACCTCGAAATGCAGAGGTACTCCGTTCAGCTCTTGAATTATGTTAGGGTATTCCTCAAGAATGTTGTCGATCTGTTGTTGTTTTCAAGAGTTGTGTTGGTTGCTGAGTCAACTAGTTGTTGCGGTCTTTCTAGAATGTTGAAGCTTTATCATAATTAATGCAAACTTCTGGGCATGGTTGATAAGCATCTTTGTTTGTTTGGCATATATCATAGCAACCATTGATGTGGGTTTTCGCTCTGGTATGTCGTACCATTGATTCTGAAATTTGAGAATCACCTTCTGAGGCTGTGATTGATATGTACCATGTCGATCCTAGAAGTAGGGTTTCCCAAACAAGTTTTCATCTACAGAAAGTGGTTCCACGTCACAGAGTACTTCATCTTCAAAAGGCTTAATGTAGTAGGTGATTCTGCATTGACATGTGATTCTTAGTTCCTGTCCATCCTTCATCCAACCGATATTGTAAGGCTGAGGATTTGGAGTGGTGACAAGACCTAATTTCTTCACAAGATCTTCAGAAATGAAGTTCTTCAAGATGCCATTATCCACAATTAGATGTAATGGATTTTTCTGAACCCATAACTGTGTATGGAACAGGCACTCTCATTCCTCCTCATCGACGAAAGTTGAGATTGTCCAATTGGTCGAAGTTGAAGCCAAGAGGGTTGCTGCATCTGGATCAGATTCTACTAGGGTTATGTCAAACAAGTCGTAGGTCGACAATTTTTCCAAAAATGTCTTCCAAGCTTTGCATTTTGATGTATCATGTCATGTTGAATTGTGATAATCATACCATTTCCCGGTAGGATCTTGTTCGTTGCGATCCCTCATGTCTTTCTAAAAGTTATTCTTTTTATGATCAGGCTTTAACGGAGTCAGTTGAGGAGGGTTCTTCGACTTGTCAAAGTCGACCGATGACTTCTTATCGGATGTTCGACCTGTTGGCTTATTCACGAAACGTGATTTTCCTTTTTATTTATCTTCAAGATTGCTGGCGTAATGAAATGCATTTGCAAGTGTACTAACAATTAGAAACTCCATCTCTTGCTGATTGTACAAGGATAATCTGCTGACATACTTCGGGACAAGCAATTTCTCTTCCTCTTGGATGCCAAGTCTAGCCATGAATCAATAAAACTTGTCGGTATAACTCTACACGGACTGGTCTTTCCACTGCCTTAGCTACTGCCACTTCTTATACTGTTGTTCAAGATACTTGGGAGGGTAAAAATCCTTTTGTACATACTCGATAAATTTTACCCATGTGTCTATGGGGTTGCCTTCTTTTTCCATCTTTGTCGATAAATTTTCCCACTAGCAGTGTACGAAGGTTGACATCTTTAAGGATGCAATGGTGATCTTTTCCGCTTCGGAGAGTTGATTCATAGAGTAGTATGATTCCAGTTGTTGTACCCAATTGTCGACGGATTTCGCATCATTCTTTCCTTCAAGATTCGGTATATCCATATTCATTTGCACTTTGAAGGGGTTGATCTTATCGGAGTGAGGTCGTGTCAAGGATTCCCCAAAGTTCAAAGTGAATCACATGAGAATCTCGCTAAACTGGGTGAACATTTCGTTCAGCTGGAGAGCCCGTGCTTTTTCTGTGAGTTGTTCTATCTCATCCATTGCATTTCTATTGTCTGCTTCTTCAGCCATCTTTTCTTAAGTCGAAGGAAGTGTCTGCTTGTGTTGTTGAGTTTGTGAGCGTTTTTGAACATGCATAAGTTAAATAACTTCAATGTAAGTGTTGATATAACTTAGGCCCTGAACAAGATCAAGATCTGATACCAATGATCCATGTTGTTCCCAGATGCATGCTGGGGACAACAGTTGATTGAATGGGTCGAGCATTGTTATGGAAGAAGCTTAGAAAAAGAACAAGGAAAGCAGGAAATACACTATATCAACAGAAACTATGCGCACAAATAATATGCAAAAATTCGAACCAATTTCTATTATTACTTATTCTCTATGAAGGTTGGTTGATTGTTACAATAATGTGCATGTTTATATAGAATGCTGAGATGCTTGGGTGACTACCCGTTATGTTTAGTTACAAGAATTAATAACGGTTTGAAATTCAACCGTCATAGATGACAGAGAGTTTATTTTTCGATGGTCGACAGGTGCCGACAAGGCATGTCAAAATGTTGTATGTCGAGTGTAGAACATGTCGCTATTTTTCTAGGTCAGTTGTGTCGAGGTTCGGACTTGTCAAAGCCAATGTTGAACCTGTTGAAGCGGTTGAGTAGTCGAAGTTCGACAACATGCCAACTGTTGGTTGGATCAGTCATCTTAAAAAACTTGCCAGTGTTTTGAATTATCAATAACTAAGTATATGTATCATTTCAACCTCATGTTTTAATTTGATTTCAATAGGAAGCTTGAATGTGCTTGTTGTTACTGCTAGTGAGTTAGGATTTTGGTTCATCTCTCTAGGAATAACAATTATATTAAAGGCATGGAAGACTTTATCTATTAATCCCACACTTGGTTCCTGTAAGCTCTCATTGCTTGGTTTGATACATACTTTTATCTATTGTACTATGAGCTCTAAATATCCATAAAAAAATATTTGTGTTATCCCCATCCTTGAGGAAGCTTCTAAACCCAAAATGAGTGCTTCATACTCTATCACATTGTTAGTAGTTTCAAGTTTTAATTTGAATGACGATAAAAATTCTTCTTTCTTTGGAGAGATGAGCACTACCCCAGGTCTTGCTTTTTCTTTTGTGGAAAATACGTCAAAATGCATATCCCAAATATGATCTTGTATAATGTTTACCCTCTTTACTGCCATCAATGCAAAAGTTTTTTATCATAACCATCTCCTCCTGTCAGCATGCAAAAACCCATATCTTCTTCAATTGTATATTTTGGACAGTTTATGGGGCTACTTCCGTCACTAAGAACATAGGCATATCTATCCTCCTTGTACAATCTTCTTATTTCTCCTCCAAACAAGGGAATAGTTGCATATTTCATGTCCATATGCATTGTACCTCCCATTCTCTTAGTGCATGTTCTTGAAAGTAGCATGCCATATCTTAGACGTACATCTGCCACCACAACATCTAATAAAATACTATTGGATGGCATTTGAGCTAGATTTATTTCCAGGTATTTAATCATACCCACACACTTCACTGGTTTAGAGTCCAAACTATATAGATCATGATAAGGATTAGTGACTTCTAAACCTAGTTCTTCCATAATTACTTTTGGCATCATATTGTGGGATGCTCTAGAGTCCAACATACAATTATGTATCAATTTTCCATGCAGACTTAGAGTTATGTAGAATGGAAGTGTGTAATTAGTATTTTCTTCTTCTACAATAGGTCCTACCTCGATAGTTGAACTCTCATCAACAAGATTTAGACTATCATATTGAGTGTTAGGATTTCTTAGCTTCAGGGATTTCTTAATTTGTTTAAAGTAGGAAGGATTCTGAGCAAGTTTTGTTAAAGGTATGGAAATATTGATTTTATATAGCTCGTGTCAATATCAAAAGGTTGAGAATACTTTTATGGATCTTTGTTTTTACGTTAAGGTTAGGCTGGAAAATATCATCTTTCTTTTGGACAACGAGAGGTGTAAAATTTACTCTTGAGGAATATGGAGAATCAAATTTCTTTTGGACAACAAGAGGATTTTCAACAGAGACTAGATTATTAGAACTTTTGACTGTTTTAGATTCTTTAGACACTTTATTAGGGACAAAACTTTAGGTCTAATTTCTAGAGTGATTTATAGGCCTTAGAAAGTATCTCTTTTGTGTATCAAGTTCATTTTCATATACATATTCATGTAAAAACCTTTCTATTCATTTTGAGTTAAGTGTATACCCTGATTTTCATCATGCATCCAATTTATTTCTTCAAAAGGCTCAATATATTCTTCATCGGGGGGGGGGAATCTATAACATGATCTGCATCAATTTCTCTAACTGGGGTTGTATAGGAGGATCTTCATTTCTTCTTTCTTTGTTAAAAATATGATCATTGAAAGGTCTTCTATATTGATTTGGATTCTTCTTTCTCATTCCTTAAGGATTTTTGTTCTAGTTATTTTGTTCAACCTCAAGTTTAGTTCGTTTATTCGATAATCCTCTTAATATCTTTGACATTTCCTGAATTTTTTCATCTTGATTTTATTTATTTTTACTCGAGATGCTAACTTCATCTTTAGGTTTCTTCTTATCAAAATATTGACTATGTTTCATCTTGCTAGAGGATGTCATATTGCCTTCCATAACAAGAGCATCATCCTGCATGTTTGAAAGAGTTGCAGACCTTCTCTCTCTCAAGATAATGGTAAATTCAACTTCATAAGTCCCTACATAATTAACTTGTGTAGCTTCTTGTGAAGGTTTTATATACTAAGGGATTTTGTTGTAGATCTTGTTGAATCTTTTATTAAACTCACTAGCAGTTTCTCCATTCTTTTTTTTCAAATATGTAAACTCTATGAGGTAATATAGGTGATTTCTCTTTTCTCCCCACTGCCTCATGAATGCTTGTTCTAAAGCATGCCAAGATCTAAAGAATTGGTTGGAAAATATCTGAACCATTTTCTCACCTCACCTTCTAAGGTTTGGACAAGGAGTCTCATATATACATCATCGTCTTCAATGAGGAGGTTATATGTAAAGTCTTGGAATGTAGACATGTGGTCTTCAGTTGTAATATCCTTTTCTCCATCAAAATTAGGTAATATATTTAGATAATTCTCAGGCATTTCATGAAGGTTGCTAGGAAAATTTAAAGGGCCATATCTGGCTGCAATCCAAGGATTTACAACAAGGGGTGGGTCTCCATGTTTAAGTGATGAAATATGATATTAAGAGCTTGAGGGGTGGCATGAAATCTCTAAGGATATACAAAGGATTGTGCAGGACTCGAGGTACTAGCAGAAAGTGATGGAGAAGTAAACTAAGGTTCAAGATCAAGATTCAAAGGAGTCTCGGGGATATTATGAGGATTTTCTTGATCATGTAAATCTACAAATATTTCTTGATTTTCTACTGGAGGATAAATTAAAGGAGAATTTAAATGTGGAATACCTCTTCCCTAAAATGAGCGGATATTTCTCCAGTGAGATTTGGAATTCGGAAGGCTCCAGAGCTCTTTTGATTGTGGATTATGTCTGGTGTGTCGCTTTCCAGGATCCAGCTTGATCCAGTAGACTTGCCAAGTGAAACTTCAACTGAAAATGTATGATCCGCTTCACCATGCTGAAATCAAAATGTTAAAACATTAACTTTGTCATACCTGAGGAAATAGTATCTTCAAATGCGCTCCCCGACAATGGTGCCATTTTTCATGTTAGTCCTAGAGGTAGACTAGGTTGAGAGTAGAATACCTCCAGACATGATAGAGGATCAACTTTTATAGATATTAGAGTTGTATATTGAAATAGACTTGAGTTTGGTTCATTCTTTGAAATATGTTGGTAATTATCAGGGCTATGAACAATCTTGTAGGTGTAGAATGAATTGAAGAGGAATTTTACAAAGTAGAGCAAAATATAGGGGAAATGAAGGTGTATTTTAATAGATGGATAACTTTAGTGAGTTCAAGAAGCACCTACATGCGAATTTCTTAAATCAAAAGAAAACCTAAATGCATTATCTTTGTAACAAACAATTTAGAAATTATTTACAAAATGAAAGGCCATACATGAGGATATATGTAAAATTTACAGACAACAAGTCATTTAGGGATACAATACAACAATAAAACTGCATACGGTACTGTGTCAACATAAAGCTTTAAAGACTATGTTAGAGGAAAACCTAAATTTGAATCTTTGTCATAACATTCAACCACAAGAAAAGAATCATTGATACTCAAAATGAGACCGAATCTTCTGCAACAAATTTATTAATCATATCATGAACTTTTTCATATGCATAGAACAATATAGCAGTAGACAAAACAAAAGAAGAAATATATGTAATACTATGTATCCTTAAACTCTGACAGAAATAGTATAGAGAAAAATAATTCATCTGAATCTACAACATAGAAATAAAACTTTTAAGCCTAAAATTTCCATCCTTGGGCTCATAGCTCGAATTACAATATCTAGACTTTAGGTGCAACTAAATGCAGTTATCCCTGAATTAACTTGTAAGTGAATAGTAACAGAATTTTGACTAATTACTTTTTACATTTACATTAAAAAGCCTTATTCTTTATTTCTTTTTTCTAGACATGCCCTTCTTTTTTCCTTTAATGGGCAATTGATGTCCTCTCATGTGCATTTTAGGTGACATGACTGGGTTACCCTATGTAATGACAACGTGGCTTATCTTCGACAATAATTTTGCATAAGGTTTACCTACAAGTGGCATAAAAGACAACAGAGTTGTTGGTCCTAGAAATGGCTAAGGTATCTAAGGCATCTACTTACTATTGGGATGCTTAGGTGAAGTTTAGCCTGAAGTCTTCCTTATTGACTTTATCTGGGAAGGAATGGCTCTTTTATGATACCTCATGACCAATTGCCAATATTTCCCTAGTGGGATCTTATGTGCTCTCAATTTATCCAATGCTAGTTTAGTTTTTGAATGTATTTCATATGACAGTGGCTCCAAATCTCTAAAAATGGTTCTAAGCCTTATCCATATTTGAAAATAGGGTCTCAACTTGTCAAGTTCTTGGTTTCTAATTATCACTCCTTTTAATATCTCCTGTTGAGTATTTTCATGTATCTTTTGTATTAGGAGTGCTTGGAAATCCTCTTTAGAATAAAAATATGCATTTCCATCCCAAAGTGATGGAAGTCCCAACTTTATCACCCCACTAAACATGCTTTTGAAAGAAGTAATATCATATGTCGGGATGTTTGTACTATTCTACATTACTCTTAAAAGAGTATGTTTCAACAACATATGTTTCACTATTTTAATCACCTAAGTTCTGTTAGTGAGTTCGAGCTTTTATATTTTATTTTTTATTCTACCATTAAGATACTCAATGGTATCCCTGGCTTGCTTTGGCTTGTCTACCAGTGTGGTCTCCACTAGCTTCATTTATTCTTTGGTTAACTTATAATTTTCCATTTCTTTCTTCATTAGGTCATAGAAATACCACCTATTTATGAGAAATTGTATAATTATGTCCCACAGCTCTAGATTGATCCTTCTAAGTAGTTTTTCTCCATGGTATTCCATTTGCAATGAAGTTATCTAACCCTTGAGGTCATCAATGTTTCTCTTTAAATAAAAAATATCATCATCTATTTTGTTGTTGTCCCTTCTAATTCAACTATCTTGTCATTTTTATTTTTAATATCATCCTCCAAATATTTCATCCTAGTGTCTTCGTCTTCCTCCACTCTGGTTGGCTCTTTTCCTCGGTTTCTGTTGTTTGTTGCTTGGGCTCTTGGACATTTTGATATGATTGTGAAGGAATATGCACATTTTCTTGAGTGTATGTTGTTGTTTGAGTTGTAACAACATTTTCAATGGTAATACTCTGCATATTCAAGGTTGATATTTTTTCTAACAACCCACTTATCTTCTTTTCTTTATCCTCTGCCAAGCTTTTGTGCTAGACTACAGTTACAAGAAGATTTTCCTTTTCCTATTCAACTTGCTTGATATCAACAACTTGGACTAAGTGGACTTTTGGAATCTTTAATTGTTTCTTCATATTATCTATTTCATTATCATTGGTGGCTATCAAATATTTTATCTAAGACCCATCATCAAGACATGATTCCAAATAAATGACTTTCTCTTCCAACTCCTTTATGGTAACATGTTTAGCTGTCATAGTCCACTTCTCATATTTTCATAGGTCTCCAACTTTGTTGAGGGCTTCCCCCAAATTCCTTTCAACCTTAGTGGATTTGACCACTTCTGCGTAGATCGAGTCACTAGCCTGCTTAAATAAATCTACTTTGTCCAAGCTTCCAAACTGGCTCCAATTTATCACATGATCGTTTTCTTTGTAATCACTTAGCTTGGTGGGGATAGGCACCTTTGGCTCTACTACAACATATCTGAAACCGTTCTCTACATGGTTTGCCACTGATAGTAGTCTCTTTTGAGGGGGAATTATCTATTGTCTATCATCATTGATTGACTGTGCAATTTCCTTTCTGATACCTTTATATACTAACTACAAATAAGTTTGGACTAAGATAGGAGTTATTTGAGTTAATGCCTTTGCTTTTTGAGCCACTATGAATCGCAATGAAGGATATGGCATGTACCTGGTGGGTAATCTCCATGGTCTAAATGATTGTTTTCTTAACTCAATTATTTCTTTGGGAACTTCTGCCTCCAATTCAGTCTTAACCAAGGCCTAAGATGTTTCTCGTGGTTCTAATTTGGCCTTCTTGGGCTAAGGAGCTTGTTCATGTTGATCAATGTCCATGTATGTGGTTAATTCTTGTGCTCCTCTCTTCTAACATGATAATTGTTTTGTTTTAGCTTATCCATCTAAGGTCCTCTAAGCCTCTTCTACTTCCTCCAAGATTTCCTTATTTTCTATTCTCTCCCACTCTATTCTGGATGGACAATCATATGATGAGTTCTTATTAGTCAACCTTTGAATTGAAATGACCTTATGTGGATCATAAGATCATTCCTCTTCTTTTCCCAAATTTAGTTGTTCTAGGAAGGCTTCCATGTATTGCAGGGCACTCAAATATTTTACCTGGAAAGTTCCAACTTCCTTGGGTATGTGAAATGTTATATGATGCCTAACATTTCTGAAATGTAATTCATCAGACAAAATTATTTATCTGTCATACTCCATTGACATGAATCTCATGGTGAGAAAGGTATGCAACTTATAGGGTTCACCTTCAAAACCATAGATCCTTATCACTATGTGTTATTTGAAGAGAAACCAGTCGCCTACTCTAGTGTCTAGACTAAATTGCAACAATTATTTAACCTCCTTGGGAATTCTAGGAAGATCAATTCCATGAATTATCCTATATGCTATTTTCATTACTTTGCCTATATTTTTTAGTAATTGCAATTATTAGCACATCTTAGGAACAGGGGGTTCCCTTCAAAGACCGAGAGCTCATCTCCATGCTCATTGGTCATATTCAGGCCTAAATTTTAAAAGTATTTGTAGTTATGGAAGATGGATATGAAAAAGAGACATGATGGGTATATGAACACTTATAGGGAGGGGAATTATGCTAGTTGTTCATTCATGGCTTGGGCCAAGAAACTACATGTATCCCACTAAGGACATTCCTCGGGTGTGGAATTTAGGTGAGCTAGAAAACCTAGCAAAGTGTCGTCAACTTCATTATCATTCTCATAACCTAAAAGGGTGCACATAAGTGATACAACTCTTATGGAGGCTTCTTTGAAAATCAGAGATTTAAAAGGAGGCTTTGATTGCTAGGTAATCATTCTTGGTTCTATGTGTTTGGATAGGACTAGGATTTTATCAGTTGGGCTTAGGGATTGATAGGTGAGTTCCATTCTTTTCTCTTATATAGGTTGCAGGTCCTCCTGTTCTAGAATGCAAAATTCTGAATACCAATTGGTAAACTCTAGGAAATACACCACTTGAGGACACATAGGCTGAGCTAGGTTTGAATCCCTTAATATGCAAGGGTCTTGGTCTACAAATGTTAGGATTTGAGCTTCTTTTATGGTTTCATTTAGGTCAAAATGGGTTACATCAGTATCATGGATATTAGCTTGATGGTCGTAAATACTTTCATTTCCAGTAGCTTTGGGCTTAGGACTTGGGATTTTGGTTTTATAAGACAATTTAGTGGTCAAGATTACTAGTTCAGTGGGTAAATTGGTTGTATTGACCAAGTTAGGTAAACTTAGGTTTTGCACTGGTAAAAAATGTAAATTGGCGTGGAGGCTGGCGAGTTACCTGAATGTATGACGTGGAGGCTTAATCGAATTCGATTCTGGGACCAGATAAATAAGCATACGGGTGTAAGAGGTTTGATTGGATGAAACTTTGTGAGATAGTGACAATGACTCAAGAACTAATGGATTGTCCCCTTTTAAACGGTTGCAAAATTCAAAATATTATAATTGGCGGGATTTCATTTGACGACGATGGATGACGGGGAACCAATGTAGTGGGACCACTTGACAGTTGTATGAAGGTACAAACTTATGTGGATGACGGTTGATAGATAGGGTGATTTTACTTTTCAGCAGAAACTACCCCAGTTTCCCAGGGAGGTAATGCTCATGGGAATCAACAGTTTCCAAAAATGCCAAGGAGGTGCGGCTAGTAATATTTCACCATGTGTTTAAGGTAGTTTACAGTACAACGTGCCAAAAATTCATCCTTGCACTTTATTAACGCATGATGGACATGGGCCGTCATATCTAATATGACTTTTCATGATATGTTCACCACTCGATCCCACTAACTATTCCACTTTTCATCGATGCTTTCTTGATCTCCACCATCGATCTATTGATGCACTTTTAGATTAGGTCACTACCTTCTTTTATCTTGTGTGTACTTTCCTAACGTGTTATTCATAATAACCTTTGATCTCACAAGATCTATGGTGTTACTCTATTGCTTGTATAGTGGTATGGTTTGTAGGTTTTGGTCACATCTCTCGACCATCTCATAATGTTCTTAAAAAAATCAACTACTTTAGGTTATCCCCACACCTTACAACCGCTTTTGGCTAGCTTGAGCATTGTAAAAATTCTCTATTCTAACATTGTGTTTTGCAAAATTCTTGTTGATAGGGGCATGTTGTGCCATAGCTATACTGAAGAGGACCCTATATGTGGAATTCACCTATTACAATCTAAACTACATTATACAAGGAATTAATAAAATTAGTCGTCTTAGCCATGACACCACGATGTAGTTGTATTCCTTAGAGATGGATTAGGAATATCTATGCCTATGTTCCAAATCCAAAGGAAGCTATTGTATTTCAATATCCTAAGTGGTGGCATATGTGTAAAACCAAATAAGCTAGAGAGATCATCTAGGTTGAGTTTAATTGTGTTAAATTTTTGAACCATTGATCTACAGGTAAATGAGAGCAATTGTGAAGTAGAATTATGTAGTGGAATATCAAGAACAATGTACATTGAAACAGACAAATATGATAAGAATTGATTAGTTAATTACAACATTAATCTTCATTAATCCAGCAGTAATACAATGGTGTTACAATAAGGAGAGTTCGAATCATGTGGATAAGATTCAAATCTACCAACTAAACCTAACCTACTGGCTAACTCAGTGTGTCTAAATCACTGCATGGGAGCAACTATTCTAACTCCTGATGTCTAAATCAATTTAACAATCAGTTAACATCTGGGGTAGGTGGAAAAATGCGCCACTCTCCATGCATGCATGCAAAACTTGCGCTAGACTAACTGAGAGTCATCTAACTGATTGTAACTGGAGGTTGACTCGGCATAAATTCCTACCTACCACAACCAAGAGATGGAGGCTACTGGTGGCACTCATAGTGGATCCTAGAATGTAGGGATTGGCACCGGTGGCACCAATGGCACCAGTGGAACCAGTGGCACCAATGGCACCAGTGGCACTAGTGGCACCAATATCATGGTGGCACCAAAATCATCCAAATGACTCCTACGTTACGCAAGATAATCAAATAGAATATATATGGACAAGGGAGGATTATTTAATCCTAACACCCCCCCTTAATCCTAACTTTGACAACTTTGGACCCTGGCAACTAGGCCAAAAGTCACCCATACAATCTAATGAAAAATTAAAAAATCCTTAATAAACTAAGGAAAATGGGGAAAACCTCATGGGAAAAACCCCTCCTCAAAATAAGCAGCGAATCAATAAAACAAGCTATACGTAAGAGAAAATTTTCCTCTTTGGGTAATAATTTGTAAAAACATTTGCTGCAATTTGTAGCACTATGCAGCAGCAATGCAGTATCTTGGTTCTTCTGTGCAGCAGCATCCTGAGACTATGCATGTGAACCTCTCAATTTTCTTCCGATCTGATTAATGTTCTTTGTGTTTCTTCTTTCTAGAGGAGGATTGGAATGATCAATTTTGTTCTTCAGTGGGCCAAATTGTTGATCATTCGCTATCATCAAGTAGCATTTCCCTAGAATTTTGTTGCACCACTTTGTAGATAGTGAATTTGTGTGAGACATTGAAACATATTCATTCTGATACTGGGACTTTTCTATCCTTCTACCATCTAGATTCCCAGCACCATCCCCAGCTGCTTCAATGAGATTTTGGGCCCATTTAGGCTTAGGCCACTAATTTGGAATGGGAGCTAGATCTGGATCTAGATTCTCATGAGGTACAGCCTTAATATCAATATCATGTTGATCTTGTTCTTCTTCATCTGAATCTGAAACATAAGACAAAATATCATCATCAAGTGGAAATGGAAGAGTGTCTATACCTCATTTTTCTTCGGATTATGGTGGATCAAGCAACTGATCTTCTTCAAACTGAACATTGCGCTCTATGAAGAAATTCCTAGTTGCAAGCTCCATCAATGTATATGTTTTTTCATCCTTGACATATCCCAACAGTATGCATTCGCTACTTTGGGCTTGGAAGACCTTCCTCTTGTCCATAGGTATTATGGCCCAAGATTTGGAACAAAAGACTCTCAAGTGAGAAACATTAGGCTTATGCCCATGTAGTGCTTCAAAAGGAGTGGCCACAATCACTGATTTGCGAGGCACTCTATTATGTATGTATGAACCATAGTTTATAGCTTTATCCCAAAGAGAAGGAGGAAGATTCTTGGCTTGGAGAAGACAGGTTACCATCTCCTTCAATGATCTATTTTTCCTCTCAGCCACATCGTTATGTTGTTGTGTTTATGGAACCGATTGTTCCATTTGAATCCCCTCTGATTCACAATACTTCTAATAATATCTTTTAATGTATTCACCTCCATTATCTGATCTAATGGACCTGATCTTGTTTCCAAAACTATTTTCAATCAAGGATTTAAAAACTTTAAAATTTTCGAATACCTCTGATTTATGTTTCATAAAATATACCCATAAGAACCTTGAACAATCATCAATAAAAGTAAGGAAATACCTGGAACCATTGTTTGATGTTGTAGGCATTGGTTCTAAAACATAATTGTGTATCAGATCAAGTGTAGAGGCGGCTCTAGCTTCCTTCCCAACTTCATACCTATTCTCTGGATGCTTACCTACCAAGCAACCAAGACATACTCTATCTGATGTTTGAATGAGTGGAAATCCCTCAACCATTTTGTCATTGTGAAGTTGTTGGAGATATTTGAAATTGAGATGCGCAAATATCTCATGCCACAACTTGTTGGTGTTATTGGCATGATTCAATAAAGCTATTGGATGTGAAGCATGTAGGAAATGGGAGAACTCATATTCTTTTGAGGCATGGTTAGCAAACCCTTTCGCTATGACATTTCTAGTAGATTTTTCAGTGATTTATACTGAGTTAGAGTTGAATGTAAATCTCTTGGGAGAGCCTGTATGAGTCATCTAATAAATAGACAACAAATTTGTTGCAAAAGAGGGCACATAGAGAACATTATTGAACTCACCATGCTAGATTTTAATAGAACCTATCCCAACAGCTGGGATTTGGGAGTCATCTCCCATATGAATGTCAGGTCCTCTCAATAGAGTGAGAGTGGTGAAGGATTCCCTGGAGGAAACCATGTGGTTGGATTCTCTAGAATCTATCAAGTAAGATTTAGACTAAGTTAGGCATGCCTTCAAGACATGGCATCTCTCATGATGTTTTGTCGGTTGTCGAGCATCATATTTCTTTTCTCCTTGTGGGAGGGAAATATTGTTCTATTCAAGGAGTGTTGACAGTTGGTCGATTGTCTTCTTCATGCACTGGCTTTATGGATGAAAGCCTCTCATACATTATGTACACTTAGTCTTCTCAAATTTCTTCTTTTTCTTGGAGCCCGAGGCTCCATCAAAAGATCTATGATTCTCCTTTGGCTTTGAATCAGTGGTTTTGAGATCCTTCCCTTTGTGCTTCCCTCTTTCTTGCACATTGTTTGTGTCTATCATCAAGAGTGCTTGATTCTTGGAGGTTTGAATCACTTCCATTTGAACCAATTAATATTTCTCTTGTATTAAGGACTCAGCAAAAGCATCTAGAGAAGGCATCTTCCAATTAGGGATGGAAGCTCTTCTGGAATGGAATGTAGAGACAAATAATGAGTAGCATATCCAAGATTTCTCAATATTGACAACACAATTTTCTCATCTTTCCTCTCTAATCCACATTGTTTTCATTGCAGTACTAGTGACTTGTATTTTGTGAAGAATTGTTGAATAGATTTGAAATTGCTGGCTTGTAGAGCAATGAGCTCATTCTCTAAAATATGCCTCAAATCTCATCTTGTTTCCTAAACAAAGATTGAAGCTTATCCCAAGCTTCCTTCGGAGTCCTTAGTCCCTCGAGGTGGAACAAAACATACTGGGAGATATGAGTGCACATGAAGTTTAAGGCCTCATTAAGACAATTCAAAATTATGTTCTTCTCAACATACTGCTAGGGCTCAGTTTCTCTGTCCATAGTCATCCTATACATGCCAATCTTATTCAAGGAAACCTACATATCTGCCCTCCAATCACTGTTGTTGAAGGGTGTAAGGATTCGGGGTACGAGAGCTGAAGAATCCATCTTTCTGTATGTTGAATAATCAATTCCTCAAGAAGATACATAGGTACCTACAAATAACACTGCAAAAACCAAATTCAATTCGCAATCATGTCAGTTTCAAGCCTTTCCACCTCGACATGTACACTTTCTCATAGTCTGTCACACCTGGATAGACTTCTCTAGACAGAATCCAGAGGGAGTAAGGCTATCATTCAGGGATTTATGTGGAAACTCAGTTGCTTCTGGTGTACAATGGAGATCAGACAAGACTTGTTTCTAGCCTGAAAAAGGATATGATACCATTTAAAATTTGTGAACCATTGATATACATGCAAATGAGAGAAATTGTGAAGTAGAATTATGCAATGGAATATCAAGAACAATTTACACTGAACAAGACAAATTTGAGACAAATATGATAAGAATTGATCAGTTAATTATAACATTAATCTTTATTAATCTAGAAGTAATACAATGGTGTTACAATAAGGAGAATTCGAATCATGTGGATAAGATTCAAATCTACCAACTAAACTTGACTGACTGGCTAACTTAGTGGGTCTAAATCATTGAATGGGAGAAACTAGTCTAACTTCTGATGTCTAAATCAATTTAACAATCAGTTAACATCTAGGGTAGGTGGAAAAAGGCTCCACTCCCCATGCATGCATGCAAAACTAGCGCTAGACTAACTGAGAGTGATCTAACTGATTGTAACTAGAGGTTGACTGAACATAACTTCCTACCTACCACAACCAACTGATGGAGGCTTCCAGTGGCACTTAGAGTGGCTCCTAGAACATAGGGATTGGCACTGGTGGCACCAAATGGCATTGGTGGAACCAATGGCACCAGTGGCACCAAACTAATCCAAATGACTCCTAATTTAGGAAAGATGATCAAATAGACTATATATGGACAAGGGAGGATTATTTAATCCTAACAAATTGGTTATAAATAATAAAGATTCAAAATGTGGAGATAAGGTTCGCATTGATGGTTAAATCTAATGAGTTGTACTTTACATATACAAAATTCATATAGAGATTATGAAAAGTAATTCATTAGAGCAAACTTGTCCTTACGATGAGTAAATTAAGAATTATAATGAATTAGAGAAATGACATGTAAGGTGTATGCAAATTCGAGATTAGTCATATCTAGTGTAGTGATGACCCTCGAGTAATAAGGAAAGGTATATGTAGATTTACTAATTAGCAAGTGGACACATTAAAATCAATTACTAATGAGAGATTCAATAAGACTATGCAGTAATCACCTTAAGACATTCCTATATTAGAATATAATGAGATTACTTATGGATTAGCATGTTTGTCTCATGACTAGTCATGTGTGTCATTGTGTGTATACAAAATATTGTGTTAGGTGAAGGTTCCCTTCACCTTGTAAGGATACATTAAGTTATGATTGGCGATCATATGGTCGTACAAAGTACCTATGTAGAGATAGTAGGCCAGGTTTACGGGACACATGAGTGATTGCATTGTTGGCAAAATTAGTAGCATTGTAAGTGATAAAAGTGAATTAATGAAAACATTAAAAGTCTTGAAGATACATTTGAATACCATTAAGGGAGTGATTCAATATAATAATCAGGAATGCAAAATGGTAGGGACTAAAAGGTTTGAAAGCAATAATGATATCAATAGGTAAATGTATGTGAAAAGCTAAAGTGACCATATAGTGAAGTAGGTTGAAAACCATATGTTTTTATGACACATAATTACCATAAGAACTCTAGCAATAGAAAGAGCGGTAAAAAAATAGAGAGAGAGAGAAGGGGATGAAGTAGTTCAAGCCTAATAATATGAATTAGTGTAGAAATAGGTGTGTATAATGACATTTAGATCTTACCATTACAAAGTTTTATGACAAGCATACAAAATAATAATTAAATTGCATGGCATAGAATATATGGCACATTATTAAAGTTACCAAGGAAGATGTAGTGATTGTAGTATTACACTAAGTAGACTCAATATGAGAGACATATCAAATAAATGGTGTAGGTTAAGGTCCAATAGGACAAGTATATCCCGAGATATTCTACCTAGGAGGACACATACACCATGTGTTGATATTTTCCCATATTATTTTAAATTTAACTTCAGGACAAATTTTCCTAAAGAGTGGGTGTATGTAATTCACCAATTTGACCTAACCATCTGAATTACCATTACCTATTTTGTATTTTGTGGATTATTTGTGGAACTCGGTTAGTATGATGACACTGTGGACATATGGAACTATTATTTTATGGAAGTTATGTATATGTGTGTGATGATATTATTAATGATGGTCATGATTTAATGTTACTCTAGCATGTAAATTTAAATGAGGTTCTTTGGTACGTGGATACAAGTTTAAGTTAAACATTGAATAAATGAATATGATACCAGGTGCATGGTACATAGAAAAATGATTCCATTATGTTTATTATTAATGAAATATGTAGACATATCGATGATTGCACAATCTCATGTTAGGAGACTAACTTACATGTTTAAAAGAGCTAAGTGATAGTTGGATCCTACAAAGTAGAAGTACATTGGTGACATGAATTCCAAAAGATAAATTGTATGCAAGTGAAGCATTATTATTTTGTATGAGTATTGGTTTATCATCATGATGTGTGGGAAGGTGCAAAGTTTCTGGAAACTCAACTTCCCAAATTGGTTATTAGATGACAAAACCTGAGTCGCAATGCAACCACTATGTCGATGTAGACATAGTCCCTTGTTCCATTGGACGGGTGGAGGCATTACCCACCATCTATCCTTCGAAACCCAAAGTCATGGGAGGGATTGCTACGATGTGCTCCTCAAAGTGTGTGTTGATGAATAGTGGGTGTCTACGGGGGAAGCTTGGTCGATGTAGTCGACACTTTTGCTTACGGGTTCCATCTAGAATTTGGTGAATATAGTTGATTCTACAGGATAGTTCAACAGAGGAAGGATGAGATGTGGAAAGTAGTTGTGAATTGGGTAGAGGAAGTAGGTAGTTAGGAATGTCATTGAAGTTATGAAGAGAAACTTAATTAATTATATCTATGTGTTGAAAACCTTGCTGAACTCTTGAATGGTAACTAAGAACAATGTGTTGTTTTCATAAGTTATTATGATTTAAGTTAGTAAGTTGTTAGGCATTGCAAATTCTGGTTTAAGTTTGCATCAATAGGAAATAACTTGTGTGATTATCATTTGTGTGAGATTGAGTACTAGTAGTACCTACACGAAGTATGTAAGCAATATCTATGCTTACATAACTCGTCTATAGATGCTTGTATGAATTGGCTATTAAACTATTTGATTTTAGCATGATGCATTGTGATTGTGAATACTTACATTAGAATTAGTGGGGGATTAATTATTACTTATTTTGATTATGAATTAATGCATTTACATAAAATTATTTAATGAACAACTAGGTAATTATGCTAGGGGGTTTGATGACAATTAACCAAATTAAGTGTTAAGGATGTAAATTAGTGTTCATAAGACTATTATTAACTTGATTAATAAATGTTAATTGGGTGTTAAAAATGTTAATTAGTGTTGATAACACTATTATTAACTTGATTAGTAAATGTTAAATAAGTGTTAATAATGTTAATTTTTGTTAATAAGCTTATAATTAACTTGAATAATAAATATCAATTGAGTGTTAAAGATGTTAATTAGTGTTGATAATACTATTATCAATTTGATTAGTAAATGTTAAATAAGTGTTAATAATGTTAATAATTGTTAATAAGGTTATTATTAATTGGTCAATACATATTAATTATAGTTTTAATTATATCTAAGATTTAATTGTTGAACGTGGCACTACATAAATAAATGATAATCATTACTTAACAAGAATAACATTTAATTAATTAATTAATATTGACTAAGTTTTGATTATAAATTACATATTTTGATGCCAAAATGAATGTCAGTTGAATTTGAAAAGAGTGGATAGTATTTAATTAATAAATGAGTATTGGCTATTTTTTTGTATGACTATATATTGATGCCAAAAGGAATTCCCGTTGAATTTGAAAAGAATGATGATTAGTTAACAAATAAAGTATTAAACAAAGATTCTTTTATGGTTGTTTTGAATGAATGTGGCTTTATATCGAGTGTGGATTGGATTGAAAAGTAAATGAAACTTAACATAGCATTGAATAGAAGGATAAGGGAGTAAAGGGTTGAGCATAAGTTGGTGGAGAAAAATGATATAGGAAGGAAAATATGCATGATTTGTGGGGGGAGGATTTTTGGAAAAATAACAGAGGAGGTAAGTTTTTCATTGATATGGGAAATACTTTGCACTAGTTGTACTTGGGTTTTGGGCACAGGGGTTCAAGAAACATAGTTTCTAGGAGCTAGGGAACTGATGAGGTTGTTCCTAGCTGGAAAGGTGGAAAATCTACTTGGGAAGTTGAGTTTTTAGTGACTGGACAGAGTAGGGAAAAATCTTGCAGTCCAGGGACAAAGCTACTAACCTTACATGTATTTTATGATTAAGTATTTCAAGTTTTAAGTTTTAAAAAAGTTATAGACTGTAATGATAATGTTATATTCTTCCTTTATCCTATAACTGCAACTACTGAGAACTAAATGATGTTGAATTCTAAATGAAACTATAAGTCTTTGATTTACAATTGCGTAGTGAGAAATCCTAAACATAAGATAACAAAAATTTTCATAGATGTACTAAATAGAAAATGGATAACTTAGCGGAATGAAGACTTTGACAAAATGATAAACTGTAAAACTAATAAATTAATAATATAAATATAGGGACCAGGATGAGTCACTATAGGATTAGGACAAGGTTCTTTGTAGGGAAGAGAGACGGGTTTATGACTAATTTATGCTTCCATCATTTTCTTTCTTGTAGGTTGAATTAATGTGTAGTGTTGCTACTATAAATATGTGGTTGTATCCTTCGCATCCAAATCTATTTTAATTTTTTCTGGGGGCTATTCTTTGTTGAGAAAGAAAGATTTTGTTGTGAAATTTTGATCCTATCATGTCTTCATGTAATTAGATATGTTAATAAAGATATTGTTGGTTGTTTATTCATCTTTGAATGTTTTTTTTTTTCACAAGGAAAAAATCAACTTTTTATATTATAGAAAATTTGTATCAACATATACATCAATATCAAGAGAAGTAATACCTTCTCAATTTCCAACATAATTCAAAAATAACTTACTCCACTATTAATATCCAACTTCTGATCTTCAAAAACATCTTTCAAAAAGTCTATCCTTTCAAAGTTCCTTAACCTACCACAAAACAAAGGAAATTGTCCATTTAAAAAACTTCACCCAACACAATACACCCTTCTTACAAATAAGGGCTATTTTCAACATCAACCAAAACATCTTTTCCTACCAGAGTTTTGTAAAACGCGATCCCTATATTCTTCAAAACAAATACAACCATCCATATTTCCTATGGAATTCTTCGACAAATAATCTTCTCCAACATTGTACTCCCCATATATGTGTTTGGATGATATATGCTCAAACTCGACACTTAAATTTCTGACTCTTCAAACCCAGTGATCCAAACATAAAGAACAAAGAGAGTTGTCTCATGTAGCCCACTCAATGATCAATTTCGAGTCCCCAACTATCAGGATGGAGTCAAAGTTTTTTTTTTTGCAAACCAGAGTAATCCCCACAATGCCAAGAGTTCCCCTTTTATATTTGTGCCATTACCTTCTCCCATCCAAAGGTTTATAACATGATTTGAATTCAATCTCACCATCATTCCTGCACCATATAAGCCATTCTATTCTGCTCCATCAAATAAGCCAACAATCTAATTTGATTCCAGAATTGAAAAAAGTTCCCTTATATTACAGATCTTATCTCTATTTCTGGAACATTCAAGAAAGAAGACTTCATTTTTATGCTCACAAGACCAGCATTTGATTGAATATCTTGGAAAATCCAATAGTTCCTAACTTTTCAAACTTCACAAAATGAAAGAAATTATATATTATACATGTTTCTCTATACAGTACACCAATTCCTCAATTTTTCTTCTAAGAAAAAAGTGTCCCAACAAAAATGAAATGGAAAACTCTTCCCCAACTCTTCCCATAGCTGGTGAAAGAATAGACAATTTCCAAATATATGATCAACTGATTCCATTTCAATTTTGCAAAGAATACACCTTCCAGGTCCCTTGAATCCCTTCTTCTCTAACATGTCCCAAGTTAGTATCTTCTTATGCATACACTGGAGCAACCGAATCCGGTTGGTCCGTTACTAGTCGAATCCGACTATCATTTTGAATGATAAATGTTATAATATATTAGATGATGAATATTACAATGATGTATTGGCCTTAAATATGGTTTGGACATTCATGATGAGGAGACACCTCCTTTCATACTAACCTAACTATAAATTATTTAATTATTTAATTATAATCTTATTTTATGTTCATTACATTGCCACTCCCTTTAAGGGAGCTGTGTCCTCAAAGCTTATATTATTGTCTTTTCATTCTCGTTTTGTGTTGAAACAGTGTCATTACTTCATTTATGTCTTTTTTAGAACTTGTATTAGGTATTTGCTTGGTCTTTACGCAATAGTTTGTCATTTTCCTTTCATTTGTAACTTGAATTTGTACCCCATTATGTTTATTATTGTTGTCCCATTTTCCATGTACATGAATACGAGGAATATTTTTGTGACTGACCATATCAAGCGTTGTTTTAGAGATTGCTTTTCCCACAATACTCATGATGTCATCACGTAATGTTTCCATTTTATTATCCTTACGATTTATCTCGAGAAGTGGTGTTTCATGAGTCTTCTCAAACTCGAAGTCACCTAATAGTGTTACATTTAGGTTTCTCCAGGGTGGTAGAAGAGTTAAGGTAGAAGATGAATCTACGATATCTGGTTCCTTTGACTTGGATTCCTTTGCATATTGTAGGAGCCATCTTTTGTCATTGTATGGATCGTCCTTAATGTCAATGATACTAGCTTGACTCTCATTATGATGTTGGTCGAGCTTATCTTTATCAAATATATTATTGGCATTTTAGTCATTCCTACGATATTTAGTCTCCTTGTCTTGTTTATTGTCTTGATCAATTTTGTTACTCTCATTTTTGTTGACATAGTGGTCCAACATATCTGAGTTACTGATATGGTTTGTATTAGACCTTAGTTTTTGTAACATTTCCATTATCATGGTATTCTGGTTCTGTGTCATGGTGCTCAAGTTTTGTGCCATGGTGCTTATTTTCTGTGTCTTCACACACATCTCATCATCTAATTTCTTTTCGTTTCTCGTGCATGATGTCTACTCTGTCATCAAGTTTTCTTCCTAGTACTAGAACAACATTTTCTTTGATTTATTTCTTTAGTGCCTTGTTATTTTTTGTTTCTTCTCTGAATTTTTCTTGGTTGGTAACGAGGGCCTTGATGTCCTTCTCCAATTTCTCAAGTTTGTCTTTTAATTCCGTCATAGCCTTGGTCCTTTTATGCAAATGTGTGTATTTGGAAGTTTATTTTGACTTATGGAGGAATAAAAGTCAACTAATGTCTTTGAAATAATTAATGAATTAATAATAATTATTATAATTAATTTATGTGTTGAAATAAAATAATAAATATAAAAATATTATATTTAAATATTTTATTAAAAGGTGGATTAATAAGTTTTATAATATTATATAATAATATTAATATTATTATAATAATATTTGTTTTATTAATATTATTTTTGTTTGTAGGGCTACCTGGAATGAGGGAGGGTGCAACCTACATTGAAGTTGGAAAGCAAAACCATGTGTTGGTCTTGCTTTTTTTTGCAGTACATGTTCCAAATTTAGCATAGTTTTTTTACCTTTTTTTTTCTTTTATCTTTTCTTTTTAACTTTCTTCTTTCTTTTCAATTCTTTACCTTTTTTTTTCTTTTTCTTTTTTTATGTTTTTTGTTTTTGTTTTTGGACAATGTCCTATATTCTAGGGAAACCCTAAATAATGGCAAGGGAGTCAAGAAGGTGGAGCAAAGGGAGGAGCGTGAAGGGATATGGAGTGTGGGAGTGGAGGGTAGCGGAGCAGAGAGAGATATGGGTGAAATGGAGCAGCGGAAGAAATCAGAAATTGATGAGCCGAGTCCGAGCTCAAGTAGCAATTGATGAGTCGAGTCCGAGCTCAGAGTGCAGGAGCGAATCCGCTCTGATACCAAATGGAGCAACTGAATCCGGTTGGTCTGTTACTAGTCGAATCCGACTATCATTTTGAATGATAAATGTTATAATATATTAGATGATGAATATTACAATGATGTCTTGACCTTAAATATGGTTTGGACGTTCATGATGAGGAGACACCTCCTTTCATACTAACCTAACTATAAATTATTTAATTATTTAATTATAATCTTATTTTATGTTCATTACATACACAACCACATAAAACACTTTATTTCTAATGGAGACGGTCCCTTCCAGATCAACTTCATCCACCGTGTCGAGTTGTCTAGCATTTTAGTATCAAGAATCAACTTATATGCCAAGTTTGCATTTAACGAACCATCCTTCTTATTATAATTCCAAACCAGTTTATCCGCTGTGTTAGTCAACATAATCCCTACCTAATATTATCTACCCACAATATTATCCCATTTACAAGCTACATCTGCAGATAGACTTAACTCTTTGGCATGTTTACAAAGGAAAGCAAATTCTCTTTGATCTCCAACAACCTATTTAAGAACAAATATATTCCTTCTATGAAGAGCACCCAAGAGATCCCATATCGATAACATAAGATTATCAGACATACCAATAAACAGATCCATATCCTAAAATATTTGAACACCTCAACCAATAAACCAACAAAGAGTTTGATTTATGATAGGAAGGACTTCATTAAAATCCTCCAAATACTAGAAGCAGAAGCAGTCTTTTTCTCACTGTGTCTCAACTAAAGAACTAGATCCATCCTCTTTAAATACTTTACTTTCACCAAAGTTCCCCAAATACCTTTATCAAACAAGACCTGCCATAAACTCTTTGCACATAATTCTTTATTAAACTAGTTGAGATTCTTAATTCCCCACCCTCCTAAAAACTTAGGTTTTGAAAGACTCTCCCAAGACGACAAATGGAATTTTGAAAGATTTAATTTTCCAGCCCATAGAAAATGAAAAATCTTACTTCTTATCAGAGATATAATTGTTTTTGGAATGCTGAACAATGAAATCCAATATACATGTATACTCTGAAGTACATAACTAACCAACGCCAACCTACCACCCAATGTCAACCATCTAAAAGACCAAGAACCAATCTTCCTCTGTACCTTTTGAACTAACCAAAGCCAATCATCTTTCCTACAACCATTTGGTTTCAAATGAAAACCAAGATACTTGAAGTCTTCATCACGATTATGCATCTTATAGGGGAACAAAAAAGAAATTTGGCTTTTTATCTATGGATCATCACAAGAGTGCACAAAAACATATTTTTGAGTGCTAATGGACATACTTGAAGCATCGCATAAAACTGATATGACATCATGAAAATTCTTCCATTCAGAGAACTTTCCTTTCCCAAAAATAAGTACATCGTCAACAAAAAAGAAGGTGGGATATAAACATAGTACTAACAACTTTTATGCCTTTTATCTTCTTCTGCTCTTTTTCCTGCTTTATAAGTAAACTCAAACCTTCAATTACCAGAATGAATAAATAAGGAGAAATGGGACATCCTTGTATAATACCTCTATTTCCACTCAAATATTCAGTAGGGGACCCATTTATCAAAACAATAAACCTTATTGAAGTAATACAAGACATTATCAAATTTGTGATCTCAGGTGCCAAACCAATATGGATAAGGATGAACCTCGAATAAGTCCAATCAATTATGTCATATGCTTTAATGAGATCCATCTTGAGTATGAATGTTGTTAGTTTTTTTTGCTTCACTGAATGCAAACATTCAAATGCAATCCCCACAACATCCAATATTTGTCTATTTGGTAGCAAACCCAATTGTTCTTGAGAAATACATTTACCTAGGATAGGCTCCATCCTTCTGGTCCATGAATTTTATCTTTCACAAACAACTTAAGGCTCTTCAATACTTCTTCCACATTAAAATTCTTTCCATCTTCCCTGAAATCTTCACCCCTGAAGAAATGAGGAAAAATACTAACAGTATTTAATTGATTTTCCAAATATGAGAAGTTATTATTAGTATATCTATCCTTGAAATGTTTCGTAGCAACAAATTTGAGTGATTTAGAATCACTACATACGTCATTATTATCATTTTTCATTTCCCAAAGTGCATATGTCAGTCTTCTTTGGTTAGAAAATTGGTGAAAAAACTTTGTATTATTATCACCTACTTGTAACCACATCGCCCTGCTCTTCTGTCCCCAAGTTTCCTCTTTCTGTCTCATTTTTTTTTTTGTTTTTCCATTTCAAGGGTTACAAGCTTCTCTTTCCTTTCTATAGTAAAGAATTCCTCATCCACATAACATCATAACTTTTGTATTTCAACATCGATATTAGAAAGAAGTTTCTTAGTTAAAGCCTTTTTTTCTTTCTCCCAACTTTTAACTTCCTCCTTTAAAAATACATTTTTTAAATTAAACTTTGCACCAGAGAAGAATGGATAGAAAGGGAAAGAACTTTCCATTTTTCTTTTATCAAGACTTTAAACTCCTCGTCCTCAAGCCAAACAAGATTAAATTTAAAAGGGTAATGGACAAAGTCTCTATCAAAATCCAACTAAAGAATCACCACTTTATGATGTGATATCCCTTAAGCATAAGACCAAGAACGATATCGTCTTAGCTCATCACACAAATCCTCTTACATAAAGAATCTAACAATCCTTTTTGCAATGCGTACACCCCCACATCACCCATTTGACCAGGTCGGTACAAGTATGTTAGGAACAATATCCACCATCTTTGAATTCTCAAAAAAAGACAATAGTAATTTTGCTAATGGATCCACCTTATTCTCTACTCCCCAAACTTCCTTAGACGATAAAGTGAAATTGAGACCTCTAGCCACAATGAAGTAACAATCATCTAACAAACCAGAAAGAGAAAGACATTCCCAAAATGGATTTCTATTTTGATACGAACCATAAATATTTAAAATTCTCAGACTTTTCTGAAAACCCTTCAACTTACCATCATAAGAATACTTGCAAAAGAAGAAAAATATTTCATTTCAGCCTCAAACAGATTCCAAGTCACTAGTGTTCCCCTCGATAATCCATTTGAATCCATAACACAAACCCTCCAATTAAGTTTTATCTTCAAAAAATAATTACAAGCCTCCTCCGATGAAGTCATAGTTTCTTGAAGAAGGACAACACTGGGTCTAATCTTCTCTAATATAAATTTAAAGGCAGTTTGTTTATGGCCACTTCCTAACCCTCGTATATTTAGGGAGAGTAGATTCATTGAAGAACCCCATTTAGGGTTGCTGTCTCTCTAAGAGTCCAAGTTTCAGAAGCTGAAGAATTCTCCTTTGTTAAACCTTTTTCAAACAAAGATGTAACCTTAGGGTTTATGAAGGATTGATTAACCTTTCCCTCTTCTTTAGACTTACAATCCACCCTCTCTTCTTTAGATTTAGATCCTACTCCTTTATCTTTCTTATTCTTCATGGGTATGCGTATTGTTACATTTCCATTAAAAGTAGAGGAAATTGGGATAATCCCAGGGCTATCAATATTTGAAGCTGAATAAACTGATATAGGGATTTATAATCCATGTGAACATCCCTAGGCTGTTCAATATCAATAGGCAAATCCCTAATTGGGGAAGAGGAAATATTTATCCCTAAAGAAGAGATATTACTACCCATCAAAGAGGGGAATACGAAACATGTTATGGGGAAATACGAAATCCGACACAATAGGTACAATCACAAGACTTCTTTCCCCATTCAGAACATTTTTTGAATTCCCCTGGACAAAATGAATTATTCCCCTCCCTTCCTCAAATACGGTCTAGAGGAACCTGAATGTAAGTTAGCTGGGATAAAATCAGGGTCCCTAACCTCCATTATGATAGGGGAAACTTTAGATTGAGGCAAACTATTCAGAACTGGAGGGGTATTTTCAAAAGAAACAAAACCTACCTATGATTCCATAACATATTCCTCCATACTAGGAAAAATCAAATAATTAAGAATTTCTTCTGCCGAAAGAAATTTTAAAAGAACAATAATAGACTGAGCAAAATTACCAACAAAGGAGCTCGCCGATAAATGGTCCAAAGGAATTGGAAATCTTAAACCACTATCAATCGCATTTGACACCTCTTCAACCTTATCATCACGTCCCACCAAGGTTGAAATCCTAGAAAAACCATTCAGACAATTTTCTTTTGAATGTCCAGTTTCTTGGCATTTATGACACCTGGAAGGGATCTTCTAGTAGTTTAAATGCTAGACAAATGATCCTCCTTCCTAGATAACCTCCAGATCCTCCGAAAACCCTCTTCCATTTCCAATTCCACAAGCATCTGAGGGGTTTTTCTATCAGATCAAAGCAAATGTTCTTCCTCTATCAATATAAATTTTCCAATAGCATTTGCCACAACCATAAAACCCTTCAAATTCCATCAATGCAATGGAAACCCAAGTAATATCACCCAAAGATGCCTCTTCAAAAGTTTCTCTCTCCATAGGTCAAAACCCACATGCCAACGATTCAGAGCCAAAGAACCCCGACCCACAACCTAAAAATGCTCCTCAATAATCCTGCTATCCTCTTCTGTTAGAAATTGAAAAAACACCTAGCCATTAACCAACGTCAAAACCCTAGGTATATTTTCAATGAAGGGCTTCCATTTGTTTCGTACCCAACTTAAAATATCTGCTCTATACAACTTAATATATTAAAATTTCCCAATTAGGGTCCTCTAAGACAAATCCATAACCATATTAATTGTTATGTACTTACCTAAAACACACATAGGTCTTCCACTTATAGCTTTCTCAAATTTTAATCTACCCTCCTTCTTTGAGTTTGCAGTCGTCAAGGGTTTCCTGTCCTCTTGGAGAGACAGACCCAGAGACTGAAAACCAACCCTCTTCTCACCCTCTTCTCTAGAAAATGTTGCACATGAATATTATTTTAGCTCTCACATCCAAAGCACCTGAAACCGCCCCCCGTCGACGACAAAACTAGATCAAAGAGCACTTTACAACTAGGGTTTGTTTTTACTCCTGAAACCCTATGAGAGTCATACAAAGTTGTAGGACCCCCATTTTGCATTCTGACATCTTCAATGGATCCACAAGTAGGTGTAGTGACAGTGGTCCCAGCACCACCAAAGCCACTTGTCTCCCAAACATCGCTATCATTCCAACACATCTTAACCTAACTACAAAATGAAAACCACTAAATAAAAACTAGACAGGAAAAAAGAAGAACAATGATGAAATAAAAAAATTCCCACTTTTTACTGGTTGGTACTAGATTCACCAAAATGGCGAAGTGAACTCTAGGATCATTGTCCATTCTTCCATCCTGAAAACTAGCTAGTTAGGGTTTTAGTAGTAGGGTTTACCAACGCTACATAAAACATTGTTAAGATTTTGGATATCATGGAACTCCTTGAAACAATGATGTTGAAAGTCTCAAACCCCAATTTGAATGTTGTTCTATTGTTTTCTTTGCATTGATGATTGCACATACATTGCTTAATATTGTTAAGAGATGAGTATGTATCTTTATGGGCATTTCATTTAGTTTGCACATTAATTTGACTAATATAATTTGTTAGGTTTATTGATAATATACTAGTTGATTTCTTTATTTCATTTTAAGTCTGATTTATTATCTTATTGCTTCTACAGTCCATAACCCATAGGACAAGACACTTGTCTCCTCAACATAATCAAATTTATATTATAACCCATAATATGATCATATTATTAACATATATATTGATTTTATCTGAAGGAGTCCCCTTTTGTATTACATGTTTAAAGTGAAAAAACCAATGCCTAATGCTCTCAAATTACCCTTAGAGTGAAAAAAACAATGCATGATGCTCTCAAATTACCCTAGAGTATTTATTATAGCACTTATCTTTTGTAAATTTGGGAAGCAACCATACACATTGTGGAATTTTTACAAGATCCAAATTTATAGCCAAGAATATAAGCTCCAGATTAGTTATTATACCTGCCTCAGCAGGTATATTGTAATCGATTGATTTTGACTTTGGTCTATTTTGATGCAGGTTTAAAAAATTAAAATCTGTTTTGTAAAGTATAACTTAGGGATTTGCAAAATATTTTTTTAATTTTGTTAAAAAAACTATTTTGTCAACAGCTGATTGGTGGATAGAAGCTGATGTCAACATTGGGATTTGGTATCTGGATTTGAGTTGACACGTGTCCACATGACGTCATCAGATGACAAGTGGCAACTATGACATCATCTTGGTGTCAAATTATCCTCGTTCCTCTTCTTCCATTGGTCGAAAGCTCGCTGTATGATCTTCGGAATAATGAACGCATCGACGCCATGGACAGCATGCTCGACTGTGTGTTCGCTCCATACTTCTGCTCTGATGAAGGCGCTACGCATTTTGCCATAGTTCATAAGATCTTTGGGGCGAGCAATGTATCCAAGATTTTACTCCATCTCCCCATGCCCGACCGCTGCGAGGCTGTTGTCACCATATCGTACGAGGCACATGCTCGACTTCAAGATCCAGTTTATGGCTGTGTTGCGCACATTTTCGCCCTGCAGCAATAGGTATATTAAATGTTCACAGCTTCTTGAATATAAACTGTGTATATATCAATATTGTCTGCAGATCCATTCTTTAATGTTCTTTTAAATTTGCAGAAATCGCTTCTGCAGGTAGCTCTAGCCTCTGGTCTCAAGCTATGTGTAATAAATTTATTACAGGTTGCGAGTTTGCAGGCAGAGCTAGCATTCGTGCAGGCGCAGCTAGCGAGTCGCGTGTCATCTGGATCAGCTTCGATCTCCGCAAATCATCCTGTCATCTCTTCATCATCGTACAGTCAGCATTTACAGTTCCCTGCACACCTCTCCCTGCCATGTCAGCCAATCCCCCAGCCCTACAATGCTCTCCTCTCTCGAGTGAAGGAGGAGAACTCCTGCGGTTTCGCTACTTACATGGACTGCGATTTTTCCGTGTCTCCCAGTGATAGTTCGCCGCCATTAATGGAGGTCCTCCAAAGATGCAGAAGCCTGGAGGAAAATGAAGGTGAAGATAATGGAGAGCTGCAGGCTCTGGCCCATGCTCTTCTTCGGAGAGGTTAAGATGTTCCAAATTTAGCATATCTTAATAATTTTAATCGTCCGCCTCTGCCTGACAAATATTTTAGAAGATACATTTGGAATTTCTTTCTCAGCCAAATGGCCACAAAGAGAGCCAAGATGACGACAAATTTGGAGGAAGATAATTTGGGGTAGGTGTTCGTAAAATTAACATGGACTAGAGAGAGGGGAGTAACTTACAGGTCACTAAACGACGAGATGTAAATGTATAACAGCGGAGATGATTTCCACGTTGCATTTCACTTACATTGTATGATATTTAACCAAATTAACATCTCGTTCTCCGTGAAGTTACCAGTTCCT